>ML830292.1:36433-47770 GCA_009831015.1 Picea engelmannii | reverse complement strand
TTCAAATCCTCATTGTAATAATCTTCTTGTGGATGAGTGTATAGATGTCACATCTCTTCTCAGAGATAAAGCTTCCACCATTCTAGCGAGTCTTGCACTCTGTATTTTTACATTCTCTTTACAATTATTTCATTAATAGAAATCAAGTATTTTTGTATTTATTTGTTTCTGGCAACTTTCATGAGTATTTCATTGTAAAATCTCTCCTTTCATTTTGTTCTGAAAATAATCTGGATCATTGGTATCAGAGGAGGCTGCTCTTGATCGTTTTTCAGCGCATGTCCCCGATGAGGTCCCAATATATCCAGTTGGCTCTCGAGCTTGTCTCTCTTGAGAAAAATCACTCTCGCACACCCAAGAAACCCTCGATGGCAGCAAAAAAGAAAAATAGTGGAGCAGAATATTATATTAACCTATTGCTTGAGCAAGCTCTCATGTGATAGAGGGATGAAATTATGGATAATTTTACACACATCCTTCAACTCCTGTCGATAGCAACAGGCACATCTTCATCAAGCAGCCATTTTGGAGGAACCTCTCCCTTCAAGGTAAAAGTTAATTTTAATATTCCCATATTTGAAGGTCAGATAGATGTGGATGCCCTAGAAAAATATTTAAATCTATTAGAAGGTTATTTCATTGTTCAAAAAAAATTTGACAGGGAAAATATCACCTTCGCACTCCTCAAGACTCTCCCCCATGTCAAACATTGGTGGGAAAATTACTAAGAGAAAATTTCCACAGATGAATCTGGAATATATGGGGTCGAGCCCACTTGGTATTTTTTTGTGGATGTGGTCAAAGAATAGTACTATCTTATTGATAACTATGAAGACCAGTACATGAGATGGACCACACTACGACAAGAGAAGAGCCAAACAGTGTCAGAGTTCAAAAATACTTTCCATACCTTGCGCACCAAGATGGGTATCAAAGACTCTGAGTGGAATTTGGTTATGAAATACCATGGGGCTCTACATAGGTACATCCTAAATTAAATGGATTTCCTAAACATCTCATCATTAGGAGCTTTGTATCGATATGGTGTCAAAATCGAGCAGAAATTTAGGCACCAAAACAAATGGGAATTCGGGTCTTCAAATTTGCAACAACCAAAGCATGGTAAGATGGCCCTAACCAACATCCTCTAGACAACCTATCCAATACACAGGACAAGAAGGGTAAAGGGAAGACGAAGAATGACACTGGGAATTGGTGTGACTTCAACAAAATACCCGGGCACAACACCGATGAATGTTTCTCGAAACAGTCATTGGTGGTCGAGGTCAAAGACACAGAGCCGAAACTTGATTTAGAATTTGATTCAGAAAATATTGAAAACAGATAGATCATCGACACAGACCCCACTGCTACTGTTGCAACCACAACAATTCAACCAAAAGAATCAATAGATCCTAAAGAGGGGGAGCGCATCTTCCATTCATAGATGTGGGTGAAGGGGACCCCGTTTCATTTCATTGTTGATAGTGGAAGCCAGAAGAACCTCATCTCAGCTAAGGTCATCAAACAATTGGGGTTTTCGACAACACCACACCCATAGCCATACAATATAGGTGGCTTCACCAGGGATGAGATCTTCGTGTCAGCCAATAGTGTTACATGTACTATGGCATCCATCCCTTCAAGGATGAGGTGGTGTGTGATGTTTCCCCTCTTGATGTCTATGGTGTTCTTTTGGGCCAACCATATATGTGTAGACGCCATGTTTTCTATGAGTCTAGACCCCGTAGTGTCATTATTACTCTGGGAGGTCAGCTCTATAGGATACCAGAGGTAGTTCTAATTACTGCTCCACCAAAACAGTGTTGCAAGGTAATATCTCATACTACAAAATTCATCCTCTTCACAGTCTATTCAAAGGATGCACAGAAGACTACTATAACCATTGCAGCCTCAACACCTTCTATCTAGAAAAAATAGATTTTCAAAGATAAATAAGATATTGTTTCTTCACCTACAATTGTGCCTACACAATGCCTTGTCAAACCCAGAGACAACAGCTTAGTGGAGTAGATTCAACCCTATCAACGATAGGTTTGTGACAATCTTCCACAGACTAAGAATCACAACTTCTCCAACAAGGCGCGCAACTCACTGTAACATCCTCGACCACCCATAGGCTGGGCAATGCTACTACGTAGAAACATTCTCATAAATTTAAACATAACATGCATATTAAATATAATTAACAGATTTAATTAAATAGTACAGAGTAATCACAATATTACTGCTAACATACAAAAGTAATGGAATTAACAGTAATTCATATTGCAACGAAATACATGATAATATTGCAAGCATCACAGACATGCATTTTAATTGAAATTAAACACATGCATATACTTATCTTTGAAACTGTAATAACTCCACCAACCACGTGCAAACCTTCCATGAAATTCCCAGCCTTAGACCACATTGTTCATCACGCTCAACAGTGGGTCACCCCTGAGCTGGGACCAAGCTCCACCCAGGGTAAGGGAATCCTAGACTAGGTTGAGGTTACAGGAAAATTGCACAATGCAACCTGAAGGATTCTCTTCAGGAGCCTTCTTACGCCCACTACTCACAAACTCTCATTCCCCACATGCATGTTCCATCCGGGAGTATACACCTTCACAAGAACAATCCATCGGTGCTTCACCTTCCTCTCTGGGTCTCAGCAACAGGACGAATCAGAAATTCTCAGAGCTCCATAGCTGGTGCTGGACTCTCTCTGGGAGAAAACCACTTCCCAGCAAACTCTCTCACCTAGAGAGAGTTTCTCACAGGCCTGACAACCTACCTCTTCTACCACGGGCATGACAACCTGGTTCTTCAACCAGTTTTCAACTCAATTCCTGCAAGTTGAGGATAACAGCAACAACAACAGCTTTTGGTTAACTCACGGGTGACAACAACAACAGGAAAATTGGGTTTGGACGTCCAGAAAAATGGCAACAGGTCACTAAGACACAGCACGGTTCAGGTAACACCGGTTTCAGGATGTGTGACAAGAAATCCACGTAGAGGTCTAACACAGACTCGACGGTTTAGACAGAGGGTGTATCGGCTTCTCAAGAAAATATCACAGACTTTGGGTTTCAGAGCTACGTGAGGGTATGCATGCAAAGATCAGATGAAATTCACAGTTTCAGATAGTTGATGGCAGAATGGAGGAGGAACCCCCATCACGACTCAATTCTTGGGTTAAATTACATGTGTCTTGGTCGAAAAATGTCGCCCATGAAGCTACATGCCCTCCATCAAGTATGTGTTCCCTTTTGCACACGTTGGAGCTGCATGTGTTGCCTCTCCTAGGACTTAGGATAAGAAAAAAACATGTTTGTCACACAGCTTTGGAATAATAATAAAATATTATTCTCAAGGACTTAAGCCCCTAAGATTAGCCCCTTTTTCCAACCTTTTGGCCCATTTTCCCTTACCCATCTTGTGGAAGCTTAGTCCCCCATCACTCTTTCTTCATGGTCATTCTGCACACAGCGATGTTTAATCTTTATTAATGTTCTGCATATTACATATACAAAAACAAGATCCTCGCCTTTAACACTTAGGATCTCTGGCCTAATAAATGCATAAGCCCACCATCTTATCAATACTTGGCTCACTAACCTACAAAACATGATTTACAATTCATAAACATGATTACAACAGGGCTCATCCTTGGGAATATTACAATCCCCTCCCATTATTTTTTCATTGTCCTCAGTGCAACTTTCACACAGCATCAACAAGATTTTCAAAATCTTCAAAAAGATGCAGGTATTCTTCCTGAATAACATCCTCATGCTCCCATGTCACATCCTCAGGACCGTACTAGGTCCACTGGACCTTTACAATCCCTATGGCTCGACTTCGGAGCTGTTTTCTTTTCTGGTCCAATATGCGCACAGGATGCACTTGTAAGACACCTTTTTGCTCCACCTGAATCATATTCCAATCAATTACATGATTAGAATCAGGTATGCATTTCTTAAGCAATGAAACATGAAACACATTATGTACAGTCATGGATGCAGGTAATGCACGCATATATGCAACTGGCCCAATCCTTTCCAGGATTTCAAATGGCCCACAAAATCTAGTTGCTAACTTGCCGCAGTTTCCCAACTTCAGGGAACTTCTATTAGCTTTCACTTTCAGGAAAACATGGTCACCCACTTTAAACTCTCTGTGGGTTCTATTTTTATCAGCATAACTTTTCTGCCTGTCTTGAGCAGCCTTTAAATTCTTCTTAATTTTTAGCATCTGTTCTTCCATTTCCTTGAGCAACTCTGGCCCAACTACTACCCTATCATCTGGGTTATCCCAGCTTACTGGAGTATTGCACTTTCTATCATACAGTGCTTCAAATGGGCTCATCTTCAACGATGCTTGATATCCATTGTTGTAGACGAATTCTACCAAATGTAGGTAGTCTTCCCATTTCAATGGTTTGTCCATCACATACATCCTTAGTATATATTCTATTACTCAATTCACCCTCTTTGTCTTCCCATCAAACTCAGGATGATAG
Organism: Picea engelmannii; assembly: GCA_009831015.1. Lineage (NCBI taxonomy): Eukaryota > Viridiplantae > Streptophyta > Pinopsida > Pinales > Pinaceae > Picea > Picea engelmannii. The sequence goes on along the minus strand of ML830292.1, from coordinate 43,236 downwards.
GCTATACTAAAGTTCAAATTCATTCTAAACCCATTGAATAACCCTTTCCAGAAATTTGAGGTAAATTTCGGGTCTCTGTCAGACACAATTTTCTTGGGAATACTATGCAATCGTGATACTTCCCTCATAAAAATATCAGCAACATTCGTTGCCTTATGAGTAGTCTTTAGTGGAATAAAATGGGAAACTTTCGTAAGATTTTCCACCACCACTATGATTGAATCATGTTGTTTTCCTGTTCTAGGAAATCCCGTGATGAAATCCATAGTCACTACCTCCCACTTCCACTCACGAATGGGTAAAGGTTGCAGCAACCCTACTGGGTGCATGTACTCAGCGTTAACCTTCTGGCACTCCATACATCTGGCGATGTATTCAGCAATCTCTTTCTTCATACCTGGCCAAAAGTAATGGCTCTTGACTGTTGCCATAGTTTTCTGATATCCAGGGTGCCCAGCATAAGGCACATTATGCATTTCATGCAAAATCATAAGTTTCAAGTCCTGGACATTAGGTACATAAATTACGTTCTTGTACAGAAGTATTCCATCAATTTCCAATTTATAATTCTCCACTTTATGTGGCATCTTACCTTGTTATAGCTTTGCTACCAAATCCCTGTACTGCAAATTTGTATTTCAATCCTCCAAAATTCCTCTTTTAATATCAGTTCAGTACATGCTAATGGTTGCAGCATGTAATTCATGTACTCTCTTGTTGAGTGCATCAGCCATTTTATTCTCCTTCCCTTTGATATGCTTGATATCAAAATCATACTCAAGAGAAACTCCAGCCACCTACTCTATCTAGCATTCAAGGTTGGTTGATCAAAAAAATACGTCAGACCGTTATGGTCTATCCTCAGTTCGAACCTCCTTCCCATGAGGTAATGTCTCCATTTCTTTAGAGCGTGTACTATGGCTACCAACTCCAAATCATGAGTTGCATAGTTCCTTTCGTGCTCTTTCAACTTTTTTGATTCATAACAGATTATGAATCCATTCTGACTAAGGACTCCTCCCAGTCCTTCTTTGCATGCATCTGTACACACTAAAAAGTATTCATTCGGATCTGCAATCCTCAGAATTGGAGCACTGGTTAGCAGTTTCTTCAATTGTTGGAAGCTTCTCTCACAATCCTCTATCCAGTGAAACTTCTTCTCCTTCCATTGCAAGGAAGTGATAGGATGAGCTATCCTAGAGAACCCTACAATAAACCTTTTGTAATAACCAACTGGAACCATAAAGGATCGGACTTCCATAACGTTCTTTGGCACAGACCATTCTCTGATGGCCTCAATCTTCTTAGGATCTACAGCTATGCCATCCTTCGAAATAATATGCCCCAAGTAATGGATCTACTCCTGATAAAATGAGCACTTTCTCAACTTGGCATATAGTTGGTACTCTCTTAGCACCTTCAACACCATCCTCATATGTTTTTCATGCTCTTCCTCCAACTTGGAATACACCAGGATGTCATCCAAAAAGACTATGACAAACTTGTCCAAATAGTCCCTGAATACACCATTCATTAAGCACATAAAAACAGTGGGTGCATTTGACAATCCAAATGGCACCATTGTGAATTCATAGTGACCATACCTTGTTCTAAAGGAGGTCTTCTTGATGTCCTCATCCTTTATCCTTCCCTGGTGATATCCTGACCTGAGATCTATCTTCGAACATACCTTCGCGTCCTTCAACTAATCGAAGAGGTCATCAATCCTCGACAGAGGATATTTGTTTTTTACAGTTACTTTGTTCAATTGTCTGAAATCGATATACAATATTAGCGTTTCATCCTTCTTATTCATGAACAGGACTTGGGCTCCCCAAGGTGACACACTTGGGTGTATGTACCCCTTCTTCAAAATCTCTTCAAGCTACAATTGCAACTCTTTCATCTCTCGCGTACTCATTCTGTAAGGAGATTTCAACACTGGAGCTGCTCCAGGAATCAAGTTTACAGAGAAATCAATATCTATCTTCAGAGGTAGTCCAAGTACCTTATGAAATACATCTTCAAACTCCTTTAGTATCGCATGATCTCTAATACTTGATAAATTATCCTTAGGTGTTTCCTCCACATGGGCTGCAAATAATTGGCAGCATTTCTTGTAGCACTTCTTCGGCTGCATTGCTGAGATTTCTCTAATAGCAACAGCTCTGGGAATTCCTTGGATTTTTTTTCTGATTTCCTTCCTCATCCAAGAAAATGAATGCCTTGTTATGACATTCCAGGATGGCATGGTGCTCGTCCAACCAGTCCATCCCAATTAGACAGTCATAAGAACCTAAAGATAGAATATTCAATTTAGCCTTTGTGCTCAGTCCATTCATGTCCACAGGACAGGACTTAACCAACTCAATGACTTTTCTCTTGGTTCATGTAGCCAGCTGCACTAACCAAGACTTTTCACGTTTTCTTCTTGACAATTGAAAACTTTCCACACTCTAGGATCTATATAACTATGGCTAGCCCCTAAATCAATTAAAATAGTAAATGGTTGGTTGTTAATCATACCTTCCACTTAAATCATGTGCGACTGATATTCATCTTGCTTGTTGTCCGGGGCTGCATAGATCCTTGGAATTCTACTGCCCATGTCCTCCATTGTTTCATCCTGCTGTACATTGTGGACAACTCTCACCTTACCATTTTTATGGGGACAATCTCTGTACTTGTGGTTCCCCTGACAACCCCAACACTGAATGGAAATCTGTCTTGGCCTTTGTTCCCCTACGTCAATCATTCTTGGCTCTCTAAATGATGGTTGTCCTTTAGGAATGTTTCTCAAAAGGGAGGCTTGTTTCCTTTCTTCCTCTTCTCTTTCTTGAACTTATTCTAGTCATCCCAAGCCTTCTGAAAAGTAGGCTTTTCTCTTTGCTATTCATATAATAATTTCCCTCTTCTTATCGTTTCTTCCATAGTTTTGGGTCATCATACCGAATCTTGTCACTAATGGAAGGTGGAAATACACTTAGATACCTCTAAATCTTGACAGTCTCATCTTTGATGAACAGAACATACTTCAGTAATTCCAAAAATCTTCGTTCATACTCATCAATGGTCATGCTACCCAAATAGAGTTTAAAGAACTCTTCCATATTTCTGTCATAGTATCTTTTAGTCAAGTATTTCTTCTCGAAATACCTCTTGAATTCTCTCCAAGTGATATCTTTCTCTCTAATGTGTTGTGCCTGCACAAGTTGATCCCACCACATGGATGTCTTTCCATTCATTTGATACATTTCAATTCTACCTTCTGCATGAGAGGAATAATTTTGCAGTTGGAAATATTTCCTCATGCCAAGCAACCATGTTTCGTCATCTTCCTCCTTCTTATGTTCTCCATCAAATGTAGGAGGATTAATCTTGTTCATTTCACCCTTCAGTTATTCACTCTGGATCTCTTGTTCTTTCTGGTATGAGATGGGCTTGAACTATTGTGTGACCTCCTCTTGGAGCGACCTTGGGAGTAATGATGGTGTTTACCAACACTCCTTGACCTTCTTCCCTTAAAATTCGGGTGAATCCCAGTTTTGCTCGAGTCTCTCTCCTTGTCCAACTTATTTTCTATTCTCTCCAGACTCTTCATCAACTTTAAGTTGAATTCACCTTGTTTATCTTGAGCGTTCCTGATCTTTATTCTATCTGTTCAATGAGTTCGGGCATCTTTCTACAATTTTTCAATGATTTTCATCATATTCCCTTCCTTATCTATCTCTTCCCCATGCCCATTGGAGTTCGACCCTTCAACTCCCATATGAACATCTATCCCTTTAACTTTGTTCTCTGAACTGGAATCATTATGTGTCTCCTCCATTTCTTTTCACTTAGTGGCAACTCTATTCGGTTCTGGCATTCGTTAAACTTCTGTAAACACAGTGTGAAGACAACCAAAATTTGTCAGGCCATTATTCCTTAACAAATCCCACAGCATTCATAAACAAATTCGACTCAAGCAAACATTTAGTTTTCATTCTCTGTGATTCTCATTCAATCAAGAATCCCCTTAGATTTCTTCTTTAGGAGCTCTGCTCTGCTAAGTTTTCGGTCACTATCCCCTTTCTCTTTGTCCCCAACCCACGCGACCATGGGGCGTGACCAAGCGCTAGATCGATGAGCGCGCACTCGGGCCTTCAGCCTTCTGCTTCAGAATATTTCCAAGCAAAAAACAATGATCACTGAGAGTTATGAGTTACCAGACTCGCGCAATAGGGTGGATCAATGGTCCACATATACCCAGCATCCTACGGCTGACACTCGATGTGGAACCTCAGGTGTTCGAATTCTGGGACTTCGGGACTTCGAAAGATTTCACATCTGCACACCCCGAACACTTCCATGACACTTTGTTGACGTCATTATGTCACATCACTTACACTTTTCCAAATTGTGGGGGCATGCAATGGTGGTTTGGAGTAACCTGTCTTTCATCCCGCAATTTTTCTGACACTAACACGTAAACCCTTCAGTGAAACCATGTTTGGATTGTGGGACCACCTTGGAGAATTATCTCCCATGCAACTTGGGTCCCTGCAATGCCTCCTAGTCGTCAATCTTGATGTATCATGGTCAACGCCAATGTGGGTCCTCTAACCCTTAACTACGTTACGTAACCTCGGGCCCCACTAACCCTGCTCACACAGGATGCCACATGAAGGCATACTAGTGAATGGTATGTGGCCCATTCAAATGGGTGACACTCATCACGTTCCAAATTCCATTTCAATCTTCCATGGGTTCTAAAACCACTGACACGTGGCACACATCCCATGTGTCCATGTCACCTCCAGGTGACATCATCATGACTCACCACTTCAGCGCTTTGGGAGATTTCGCTCTTCACTACTGTGTTTTACCTTTTGAGATTGGTTAATCCAGTGTTCAAGCTCTCCTCTCCAGATCTACGATGTAGATCCACTTCGAAGCTTCGGGCTTCGACCCTTCTCTTGTGTCTGGCATCAAACTTCACTTAAGTCGCGAAGTCCGAAGGGTTTTCGGTTTAACTCCTCTGCACCTTCCCTAGATCTAACGAGCATAAGGGACTCTCCTTCCAAACAAATCCTACGGCTCCAACACCCCAAGTGTTGAGTGCTCTCTCTCAGTGGTCAAATACCACACCATTTGCGGTTTTATTCTACCGCTACTCCTCCTGAGCTTCGTAACACGACCATGTAACCCCTTGGAACTCAGAAACAATCTAAGGTTGGAAATTGGTTCCTCCAAACACCATTTCCAGTCGAAACCTTGGTCCAAAGACCACTTATCTGACCCATCCAATCTCACCATGGAAACTATGGGCTTTGATACCATATTGTAACATCTCTGACCACCCACAAGCCGGGCAATGCTACTACACGGAAACATTCTCATAAATTTAAATATAACATGTATATTAAATCTAATTAACAGATTTATTTAAAGAGTACATAGTAATCACAGTATTACTACTAGCATACATAAGTAATGGAATTAATAGTAATTCATAATTGCAACAGAATACATGATAATATTGCAAGCATCACAAACATGCATTTTAATTGAAATTAAACACATGCATATACTTATCTTTGAAAATATAATAACTCCACCAACCATGTGTAGACCTTCCATGAACCTACCATCCTTAGACCACGTTTCTCATGACGCTCAGTAGTGGGTCACCCCCGAGTTGGGACCAATATCCACCCAGGGCAAGGGAATCCTAAACTAGGTTGAGGTTACAAGAAAACTTGTTGACGGGCGAAAATTGTCCGTCCGTCAATTGAGAGAGTGGAACTGGTCCGGGGTTGTCTAAATAACCCAAGCCGTTTGGAATGGACCACCCTGACGAGTTTAATGGCTCCGTTGGCCGCTCTAAGGTATTTTAAGAAAGCCAAAGAGAGAATTGATCTGAGCTAAGTAATTTAAGACAAAGAAAACAAACAAATTAAAACTAACTAACTAATACATTAATCTAATTAAAAAAAACTACTGAATTAAACTAAAACTAAATCTAACTATTCTAACTATTATGTACAATCTACTAATTACTATTATAACAACTCAAATCAACTATCTAATTATCAGTTGTAATATTACTTATTCACAAATGTACACTATAAAAAACCTACAGATTTAATTAAAACCTGCAAAACTCATTTGTTTGCTGCCTTAAGACAGCCAAGGATCTCTTTTTGATTTTTATATTTTATGAAAAAGAAATAAACATTACTGAAATTAAACGATCTAATATATTTACTGAAATTAAACAATCTAACATAAATCTAATTAAACTTATATCTAAATTAAACTACTTAATGAAAAACAGTAAACAACAAACTAATTGACCTGGAAGCGCTCCAACTCTGCCCTATGTATGATAACTTCTAAGCTAGTCGGAGGAGGGAAACTCGCACCGGTTAGTCCCTAAGCTTCTCGTAAACGATCTGTTGTGCTGCTTCTTGAAGTGTTTTTACAGGACAAACAAGACATAAAATAAAATCATAACAATCTTATGATTATAAATTCTTGCAATAAGGGAAACCTGTTATGCAAGGACTTATATATAACAATTCAATCTATGAAGAACATAAACCTGTCATTCACAAACTGAATTAACAATTGTTATTTCTTTTATCTATCTGGAAGAGACAAGATATGGATAACAATGATTGAAATTATACCATTTGCATTTGATTTAGATAGCTAAAGTAGTCATAAATCATAAACAAATTGATATACACAACATGAAACAAAATGTTGATATATTGAGAAGCTAAAGTTGTGACAAAACATCAATCCTGCTCCAGTCT
>ML830291.1:20860-41136 GCA_009831015.1 Picea engelmannii | reverse complement strand
ATGTTGGTAGGATCACTGTAGCAGTTATGATATTTCTAACCAGTTCTTGTGATTTGCCTATCGCTGAGTGACTTGGAATTGGAGGATCCAGTCGAGTCCTCCTCAGCTTCTTGAGACCCTGAACCAAGAGGATCTTGTATTCAATGTCTTTCTTCTGCAAATAGCCGTAAGCCTGTTGCCCAAAGTTGTTTTTCCATTTGCCTCACTAAGTATTCCACCTACTCACCCTTTTATCAACCCACTAGTTGAAGTTGGATCAAGACCTCCTTTGTCACCTTATGTACCAGACTCAGTCCCTGAGTTAAAGTGATATCCCCTCGAGTTTTCCTCCATTTGATCACCTCTTTAAAACAAATCGTGACATTAAATTGATGGGCGTCGGGATCTGCTCCTGCAAGCAATCCAGGAGTGACTTCCGGCTCCAACAAGGTGTATTTGGACGATCCGTCGAAAGAAGGGATGGTGAGTTTCCCAAATTTTCAGATGAAATCGAGGTTATGCCCCTGCTGCTTTTGTGGTCCTCCCCTCTGCGGCTCTCTGGGGTGGTTCCTGAGTCTGATTCCATAGCATGGATGATTTTAGGGGCTAAATTTTGCTCATGGGCTAATTTTCCATGGTTTTTCCAAAAACGAGATTTGTTATTTTAAAAATGATTCGCCCAAATTCTATAGGATAAAATTATTTTACCTTAAAAATCGCCAAAATTTTATAAAAAATATATAAAGTACTTAGAAATTTGAATATTTTTACAAAAATATCACCAAACATTTATAGTTGACATATGAAGGATTAGTAAGATTCGCCAATGTTTCTACATTTCAAAATAAATTTCTATCCTTAAAATCATCCCTGGTCCACAGTACTCGACTAAGGTCATGTCCTGATGGAATTCATGACCCAATGCTGCGTACTCCCTCCTATACTCTGCAATGTCATCGGCATGAGTGGGTGGCCTCTGTGCTATTGGTGGTGGTGTTGCTACTGGGGGTGCCCTCTGGAAACTGGGAAACAAGGGTTTGGGAATCCTACTTGCAGAGGTGTATGTGCGAGAGGGTGACTTGGGTATACTACCTACTCCCGAGTTCCCCTGTGCTGCATGCTAGACTTGTGTATCTGGGGTGCCCACTCTAGCCAATCTATCAACCACCTGTGCCAAGGACTGAGACATGGTCCGTTGACTAGCTAACATATCGTTGATAACCTAAATGAAAGTTGCCTCTGTATCTATGGGGGGCTTTCCACTACCCTTTGGTCGCTCATATCTTTCTCCTAGAATCCTCTCTGCCTCGCGCTCTACCTCATGCTCCGCCCTTCTTTGCTTCTTTGTGTGCCTCTTCCTCTTCCTCTGAGCTAGGAGGAAAAGGGGGAAAATCAGGCCTATGCCTTCTTTCCTGATGCCTATTGTAAGTGACATATTTGTCACCTACGTGTTCACGGCCCTTTGGGTATTCTGCTGCACTCATTGTCTTTGTTCATAGGCTGATAGGACTAAAGCTCTGATACCACTATAATGTTCCTGACTTCTAGTTTAGAAAACGCTGCTAATGTGTGTGTAGGATCAAAGGTTTACAGCATATAAATGATCATACAAATAATAAACACAACAAAGGACTGCAAAGTTTGTATTATGATATCTCTGTGGATTACGAAATGGCTGAATGTGGCTGAATAAACTGACAATACTTGACTAGATCAACAGACAAAGGATCTTAGCTAGAATACAAATAAGCAATTGTGGTTGAATAAAATAACAACACTCGGCTAGATCAAAAGACAAAAGGATCTTAGCCGGAATACAAATAACCAACTAAAATATAATACCCAGAATATGGGAGCACTACAGAATCAATGAAGAATGATGGAAGACCTGGATGATCTTCCTAGTGACTAGGGTGTGTCTTTCAACACTGAAATTAGCCAACTAGTGTCTTCCTCCTGGAATACATTGAACTATCTCTCTTGAGATGCACCTCTTCTCCTCAATGACAAGTCATAATATGCATAATGATGAATTAGGTCGCTGACCCTTCCTTTATAGCTTTCCAAAACCCTAAATCATGCTGAAACTCTAATTCACTATTGACTTCCAAAATCCTAAATCACTGTTGAAACCCAAATTCACTGTTGACTTCTATTTTTGGCTCATAATGACTTAAAAGCACTTTTAACCCTTTTTAGTTCAATGTCACTTTCTGAATATAACACCTGTGACTGGATTGACCTCTAGTAACCCTGTTTACCCCTCTTTGGCCCTGGCTATAGTCTAACGGGGTAGTTTAGACCATTAAGCCTCCTCTCTGGAGCTCCTATTTGGAAAGGGACATTACAGTATGTGTGAGATTGTTCATTTTTTATTTCTCATTATTGGATAATAATTCTACATTGATATAACACTTGGATTATTTGGAGAAAAAGGATTATAATTACACTATTACTGATTCACCCCCCCTCTCAATAATCCAACAATTGGTATTGTTGGCCCTTGACCAAGTTTTGGGATATCCTTGGTCAAGTTTGACCTATTTTGGGACTTCGACAGCCTATCGAAGGAGATGCACAAGACGAAGCAGAGATCATGGGATCTCATCCCCTTTTTGGGATTTGGGATTATGTAATGGGTATGGGATGTCGGCCCATGGGTTTTACCCATGTTTAGGCCCTTTTTGTAATATATAAATAAGTAGCTAGGCAATGTAAGAAGAGGTCGGTGTGCTAAGTGCTAGTATTTGATCTATGTGGACAAATGGCTAAGTGCTAGATCTATGTGATTGAAGGATTGTAAGTGCTCTGTGCATACTGTGTGAGACTTGCAGAGCTATGTGCAAGTAATTATAAGAAGGCTTAGTGTTGTACTCTAGCTCGAAGAAGGAGGAACTGGCGGAGTGCTCACAGATCTCCTGTCTTCTGCGGAGTAGGATTTTTATGCTGTGTGCCTGTATGAAGCCTGACAAAGATAATAACGAAGAAGAGTTGGTGGACATATCCTCAGGGTGGGGGTGAACCACGTAAATACTGTTTTTTTCTTCTTTGTGTGATATCTTGATGTGCATATGTCTTTACTTACTAAGTGCTTTGATATAGATAGATAGATCTATTTATGCTTTGTGCTAATGATGTGTATGGATGTTAGATCTGACCTATGTGAATGTGCTTATTGCTTGAATCTGCTAGATATAATCTACCTCTTTATGATAAGTTCTTAGATACATCAGATCTGAGTGAAGGATGTGATGCTCTGTTTTATCTACGCAGTAGATAGTGGTTAAATATTGATGAACTATCGGTGCTAAGTGCTTTGTTTAGTATTACAATCACATATCTGTGTCCCAACTGAGGTTGCAAACACCTGAGTCCTACAACCACCCCTGCCTCTACCTCAGGTGAGACTTCATCTTCTTCGCAAGTGTTGCTGAAAGGGCTAGTAGTTAGGGTTTTGTTTGTGCATTTTTGTAGCGTTGAACCCTGGGTCTGCCCCTGTGCCAACAAGTATCAGATCAGGTTCCTTTAGAAATCAGTTTAACCACTAAAAGGAGATCACGGAGAGTACCAACACATATAAAAATGGAATACCACACTTTGATGGACAAAAGTATGCTTTTTGGAGCATAAGGATGAAGACATATATACAAGCACAGGGGTTTGAAATTTGGCAATCAATTGTAGATGGATACACAGTACTAGCAATTCCACCAACAAATGACAAAGCAATGAAACTTGGTCAGAATAATTCCAAAGCTACAAATGCACTTTTGAACGATCTCAGTGAAACAATATTCACCAAAGTTGCACATTGTAAATCCGCCAAAGAGATTTGGGACAAGCTTCGAAATATTTATGAAGGAGATACAAAAGTCAAAGAAGCAAAACTTGAAACTTACAGAGGTTGGTTCGAACAACTAAAAATGAAGGAAGATAAGAATATTACAGCCTACTTCTTAAGAGTTGACGAAACAATGAATGTAATCATAGGATTGGGAGAAGAAATCGAAGAATCTATAATTGTTCAAAAGGTACTAAGATCTCTTCCTATGAGATTCAACCCTAAGATATCAACACTAGAAGAAATATTGGATCTGAACTCAATAAGCATGGATGAACTTCATGGAATATTCACAAAATATGAAATGAGAAATGAACAGGAAAATCCAGATGTAAAAGAATCATCCTTCAAAGCATCCAAAAGATCAAAGAAAAAGGAAAAGGAACAAGAAGAATATAGCAGCAACAATGACGTCTCGAAAGATGATGAAGAAGTGGCCAACTTTGTCAAAAGACTGAACAAGGGAACTAATGGTAGGTATAGAGGTAAGCTTCCTTTAATTTGTTTTAATTGTGATGGTATTGGTCATTTTGCTAACAAATGTCCTCATAAAAAAAAAAAATGATGGAGGTTACTCAAAATGCAAACACACATATAAAGGCAAAAGAACTACAAAGAAAGAATTCAAGAAAATCTTATGCATCAAAGAAGACATGTCATCATCAGATGAAGATGAAATCAATGACAGTGAGACAGGAAGAGTTCTATTCATGGCAATAAAAGATTCTGACAAAGAAGACTCTGAAGAAGGATACGAAGAAGTCGAAGACAAAATTGAAGAGACAGAAGTTGACTATTGAGAAGAATTAATGTGTTCCATAGAAGTTATCAGAAGAGAAAAGAAGAAAAACAAGAAATTACAAGAAGAACTAGACAAGAAAAATGACACTCGAGAACTAGAATAAATGATCACAAGATTGAAGTTTCAAATAGAAGAAGATAAAAGAATTGAAGAAGCACTCAAAGAACAACTAGAAGAAAAGGACAAGATCATTGGAAACTTGGAAGCAAATATTGTCACACTAAGAAAGGATATTCAAAAGAAAAATATGCATAATAGCTCAAAAGTTCTGGATGACATTATCAACATTCAAAAATCTCATATTGACAAGTTTGGACTTGGATACAATTAGACAGAAAAGGGATCAAGCTCCAAAACAATAGAGCAAGAAACAAATCCAAAAATCTATGCAGAAACAATCAAAGGGGATAGGAAGATATACAAGGAAGATTACAAGGACACTCCTCCACAAAGAAGATTTAGATTTCAAAATCAACAATAGATAGATAGGCCTCGAGAAGAAGAAGGATTAATAAGAGCACCTTCTTTTAGAATATCTTCAACTCCTAGGTATCAAACTATATTTTTTGGTTTATGTTATGCATGTAATAATTTTGGACATAAAGCTGTGAATTGCAGAGCTAACAATAGGAACAATAACAACTTTGAGAGTCATACACAAAGTGGTTACTCAAGAAGACCTATTGAAACACAAATAAGAAGTTACAACAGGTTTGAATCTTTGAGCACTTAAGTGGAATGTTACAAATGTAACAATTTTGGACACGTGGACAAAAATTGTAGAATGACAGTCCCTCCTAAAGAACCTCAATAGAATAACAATAGTCATAGACAAGAACCTCAGAAAATGACATGGATAAGAAATAAAGACCAGTATAGCAATGAAGAATGCATAGTCGCTCTACAAGATAAGCAGAAGAAGCACAATTGGTATGTTGATAGTGGGTGTTCAAAACACATGACAGGCGATAGAGACAAATTTCTTACATTGCGAAAGAAAATAAATGGATCAGTCTCCTTCGGAAATGATAATTCATCCAAAATCATTGGAGAAGGCATAGTCTGAATTGGGAACAAGAATAAAAAGGAACAAAATATTCTACTGGTAGAATATATGAAACATATTCTTCTAAGTGTGAGTCAAATGTGTGACCAAGTTCATAAAGTTACTTTCAATTCACAAAAGTATGAGATAAGAAGAGAAGGTTCAGAGAAATTGGTCGGTACAGCTGCAAGAACTTCAAACAACACATATATGTTAAGTGAAATTGGAAATGAAAAGTGTTGTCTAGGAAAGGAAGATGAAAGTTGGCTATGGCACAAAAGAATGGGCCACATGCATTTTGATAACCTTGTCAAAGTCAACATAAGAGAAGCAGTCAGAGAAATGCCCCAGATCACGAAACCAACCAACACTTTATGCAAGCATTGTCAACAAGGAAAGCAAACAAAGACTAGGTTCAAATCAAAGGAATATTCAACAACAAGACCACAAAAAATTGTGCATACTAATCTAGTTGGACCAACTAGAACAAAGGGATTAAAAGGTGAGAGATACTTTATGTTATTAGTTGATGATTATACAAGAATGACTGCAGTTTGATTTCTCAAGAACAAGTCAGAAGCTTTTGAAAACTTCAAGATCTACAAGGAAATGGCTGAAAATGAGATGGATTCAAGAATAAAATGTTTGATATCTGATAATAGAGGAGAGTTCACTTCAAAGGAATTTATGGACTACTGCAACAACCATGGAATAAAAAGACAATTCTTCATTGCTAGGACACCTCAACAGAATGGAGTTGTTGAAAGAAAGAAAAGGTCAGTAAAAGAAATGGCTCAAACAATGCTAATGGATTCCAAATTGACAGATATATTTTGGACACAGACATTGCATACAATAGTTCACATTCAAAACAGATTAATGCTTAGAAACAACACTGATAAAACTCCCTACGAGCTCTGGAAAGGAATAACAACAAATGTGAAGCACTTCAGAGTTTTTGGAAGAAAATGCTACATCAAAAGAGAAGATGGCAGAATGAGAAAGTTTGACTCTCGTGTGGACAAAGGAGTACTTATTGGTTACTCAAGTACAAGGAATTCAGACAAGTGTTACAATATAAGATTGAACAAAGTTGTGGAAAACATCAATGTAACAATTGATGAAACGAAAGACCAGAATCAAAGGAAGAAGAAAATAAATCAATGGAACAACTTTTCAAAGAAGAAGAAGCAGAAGATGAAGTAGAAGAGGAAGATGAAGAGAATCCTACATAAACATAAGAGAAAGTTCAGAAAATATCTCCAAAGACACCTAGCAAACGAGTACAGAAGAATCATCCTTCAGATCAGATTATTGGAAACAAAGATGCACAAGTTGAGACCGGGGATGATTTTAAGGATGGAAATTTATTTTAAAATGTAGAAACCTTGGCGAATCTTAGTAATCCTTCATATGCCAACTATAAATGTTTGGTGATATTTTTGTAAAAATATTCAAATATCTAAGGATTCTATATAGTTTGTATAACATTTTGGCCATTTTTAAGTTAAAATAATTTTATCCTATAAAATTTGGGCGAATCATTTTTAGAATAACGAATCTTTTTTTTGGAAAAACCATGGAAAATTAGCCCATGAGAAAAATTTAGCCCCTAAAATCATCCCTGGTTGAGACTAGAAGAAAACTCCTTTCACCAGAACAAAAACACCTAGCATTCTTATCTACAATTGAACAGGATGAATTTTGGAATAAGGCCATGAATGAAGAATTGGATCAAATAGAGAAAAATGACATTTGGGAACTGGTTCCAAGACCAAATAATAAGAATGTGATCGACACAAAATGGGTTTTGAAGAATAAATTAAATGAAGATGGACAAGTTATAAGGAACAAAGCTAGATTGGTATGTAAAGTATATGCACATATTGAAGCTATCGACTTGGAAGAGACATTTGTCCCAGTTGCCATAATGGAAGAAATCCGGTTTGCTTTTAGCCTATGCATGCTCCAAAAATGTTAAAGTATATCAGATGGACGTAAAATCATCTTTTCCGAATGGGGAACTTGAAGAAGAAGTCTACATTGAACAACTAGAAGGATTTCAGTTGTCAGAGAACAAAGATTATGTGTGTAAATTAAAGAATGCCTTGTATGGTCTAAAATAGGCTCCTAGAGCATGGTACTCTAGACTGAATAAGTATCTACATCAGGTAGGGTTCATAAAAGGAAGTGCAGATAGAAACCTCCACCTCAAGGTAAGTGAAGGTAATATTTTATTAATTGAAGTTTATGTTGATGATATTATTTTTGGTAGTGATGATGACAGGTTAAGCCAGAAATTTGCAAAAGATATGCAGAATGAATTTGAAATGTCATTACTTGGAGAACTATACTTATTTTTGAGACTTTAGATACATCAAAGAAACCAAGGAATCTTTATTTCTAAAACCAAGTATATCAGAGAAATTCTAAAGAGGTTTGGAATGGAATATTGCAAACTAGTTATCACTCCCACGCAAACCGATTGCAAGTTGAGAAAAGATGATGATTCGAAGTATATAGATCAGAGGAAATACATGTCAATAATTGATAGCCTACTATATGTGACATCATCCATACCATATGTAATGCATGCAATTGGACAGGCGACACAATTTAAAGAAGCAACAAAGGAGTCACATGTGTTAGCAGTGAAGCAGATTTTCAGATATCTCAAAGGAACAAAAGAGTTTGGATTATGGTATCCAAAAGGAAAGGATATATCACTTATTGCCTACACAGATGTAGATTGGGCAGGTTGTATTGATGAATGACGAAGCACCAGTGGAGCAATGTTCTACTTATGTGAATGTTTAGTATCATGGCTAAGTAAGAAACAATCATCAATATCTTTATCTACGACCGAGGTAGAGTATATTGCAGCAACATCATGTTGTACACAGGTTCTTTGGATGAAACAAACTCTGACAGATATATAGGTTGAGTATGATGAGCCCATTCCAATCTATTTTGATAATACAAGCACCATCAATATCTCTAAGAACCCGGTTATGCACTTCAAGATGAAGCACATTCCAATAAAGTATCACTTTCTACGGGAGCAGGTTGCAGAAAAGAACATTAGAGTTGAGTATGTGGGAACAAAAGAACAAGTGGCAAACATATTCACAAAATCCTTTCCATGGGAATCCTTTGAATATCTTCTCCAGAGACTTGGAGTTATTTATACTCCAAAATGAATGCTTTTTGAATTCTTATCTTATCTATCTTAGATTTACACAAGGAAGCACCATAAGAGGACAATTCAGTCAGGGGGAGCAACCCCGGATGGAAAGATACCTTTTCCATTGATGACAAAGGGGGAGAGATTTATCATATGTAGGGGATAGAGGCATGGTTCCAGGGGGTTCAAATTTATCAAATACAGAGGATAGAGGCATGGTTCCAGTGGGAGCATGAGTGATATGATTTCATTATTGCATCATAGTGTTGCCATCAATGCCAAAGGGGGAGATTGTTGATTAAGGTTGGTTGTCATTGATGCCAACCCTTGAAGAAATCCCTGTAGAACAAAGGCTGGGTAATGGACCCAATATTGTCTTGTCATGGTTGATAATAAGTAGAAATGGATGAAATCCAAAGTGGTCCCTGTAACTTCCTGTTTCCCCCAGTCTGTAAAAATAACTATACTGGCCAAGAACTATGGCAAACTCAAAGATTGTGAATGTTTGATTTAGTGGACCTTTGTATGAAAGGTCCAAGGAATGTAAATAATGTATGAATATATGTTGCATAACTTCTGAGAGGGGGATGTGCTAAAAAGAGACCACGATGGTTGATGAGAGATGATGGAAGGGGCCATGAGTGGCTGCGTTAACTTCCACCGAACCAAAACCATACCGGTTGTACATGCTCAGGAAAACCAAAGCTCGTTCAAAGACCCCGAAATGAATTACCCACCCGGATGGTAGGTGGGGAGTCTCCTCAAGAGTAAATGAGGGGATGGGCGAACCGTCCATCTGCAAAAGCTCTCATACCTGACCATCGGACAGGGAATTTTGTGCCACATGAAACCTCGTAGGAGGAAATAAGTGTGGAAGGTGGGGGAGAGGAGGGAAAAAAAAAGATAGATACAGACGCACACTCACGACAAAGATGGTAGAAGGAGAACCTGAGGAACTTCGGGAAATACAGTGAGTCATGAGTAGAGGAGAAGGAGAGTAACCTTCGTCCTGGACTTCTGACGAGCGGGAAGTAAGAGACTGAGCCTCAAAGCATTGTGGTCTATCTCGAGGGTGGCTAGTGGTAAATCCATTGGGAGTCGTTGAGCCTATGGTTGGGTGGAAACAAGAACCCCTCTCAGCGGTTGCATCACCTGGTGTTTTTGATAAGTGTTTATATCTTGTGTCTTGCATTGAATATCTTGGAATGTATGCTCATGGTTTGAACACTTATAAATGGTTTCGGTGTAGAAATGTTTGCATGGTGTTTTGATCGGAAATAGTGGTTGCATTCTTATGTTGGAATGACCACATTCAGTTTATATAGATATAGATATATGTACTTGAACGAATTCAGTTTTCAAGGCTGTTCTCGGGAGATTTGTTTCCCTTATTTGTCTCACATGATGCCCTGGATAGATTTCCCCATAGGGACACCCTTTCGGGATCGTTGCCTTCCATTCGAGAACCTGGGTAAGTTCCCTGAAAGGACTACCACCTTAGTAAAATCCTGGATTTTCTTATTACCTATCACAAAAGTTAATAGCTCGGGGATTTAAGAAGACCTTTCATTCTGGTCATAAAACCTGGTGAAAATCTACCTAAGAACTTGATGAAAGGCTTTAAGGACTAAGTTTTGAAAACCTTGCATGAGCAAGAGTGGGTCTCTTAGAGCTCGGTATTTCGGTGTTTCGGCACCTAGGACACCTAAGGGTAAGAGTTTCTTGTACTCGCAAGTCCCGAAACCCCGACCTGCAAAATCCTGAAATGGCTTAGCACGTATAGATTCAGAGTTTTGAAATTTCAGTACCCGGGATACTCAAGTTAGATTTCCCTTGCACTCACAAGTCCCAAAATCCCAAAATCGCTTAGCGCATATAGATTCGGCATTGCGGCATTTCGGTACCTAGGATACTTAAGGGCGAGTTCCCTTGCATTCACAAGTCCTGAAATCATNATTGGCGTTTCAGAACTTCGGCCCCCGGAAAACTCATATGCGAGACCTCTTGTCATCGCACATCGCGAAATCCCAAAGTATGAAACCCCAAAAAGGTCTATCATGGGTAAGCCTTGGTGTTTTGGTGTTTCAACAACTGGGAAACCCAAGGGTTAGTATTCTTGTACTCGCTAGACCCGAAATCCCGAAACGAGCTTAGCATGTCTATATAATGAGCTTCGAAATTTCAGCTCCTGAATATCCTAGATGCGAGACCTCCTGTCTACACATATCGCGAAATCCCGAAGTATGAAATCTCGAAATGAGTATAGCGTGACTAGAATTAAATGTTTCGGTGTTTCGGCACCCGGGATATCTAGAGGCAAGTCTCTTGTACTCACCAGTCCCAAAATCCTGACTTGCAAAACCCCAAAATGGCATAGCGTGTCTAGAGTTTGGATGTTTCGGTGTTTCGGCACCTGGGATACCTAAGGGTAAGACCTCCTATCTTCGTGTAGCTTGAAATCCCAACTGGCGAAATCCCAAAATGGATTAGCACACATGGTTTTGGTGTTTTAGTGTTTCGGTACCCGGGATATCCAAAGGTCAGTTTTCCTCGTGTTCGCTAGACACGAAATTCCGATGGATGAAACCCCGAAATGAACAGGGGAATACATGCTTCGCGGTTTTCTGAATCGCAAAAGCTGGGAGGACCTCTCTAGTAAGGCCTATGGTCATCGTCGATGATCATATGGGTACGAATAAGGGATGGTAGGGTCTACAACAGTCCCCATAGGAATTCGGGGATTCCGTTCCTCGAAGAAAAGAAGGAAAATCCGAAATTTTTTAGTTTTACGAAGTGGGTGTGTTACAAATTGGTATCAGAGCACGGTTACAACACTTGGCCTACTTGGGCTCATGGACGGGTTGTGCAGAGACTCCATTTGAAGTACTGTTAAAAAGGAGTAACTCTTTATCTTGACCCCATCAATTAAAAGTCGAAGTTAAGAATGAAAACCCCTATTGTGTGTGTGCATGTGAAAAATATGAATTATGTATTGGTTATAAATGAATATAAATATTGACTAACAACAATCATTTTTATTTTGCACACAAGAGGACAATCAACCATGGGGAATTTCAGACGTATAGAATGGTGACTCACCATGAAGTGGGGGAGGGCTCCCACAATAGAGATGAAGAGTCTGACGAAAGGAGTGTGGTAGGGACCCCTCCAGATCTAGCTGAGACTGTGAGGAGCCTCATGGTCGAATTACAGAGCTGTAAGGTTGACAATGAAAGGATGATAAAAGAGAAAGAGAAGCAAATATAAATTAATCCAGTTTTACTGCAAAGCTTATTCGACATACAAAGGCAATTGCAACATGAACCTGAGACACAGAAACGTGGTCATGTCAGTGGCCACACTGAGAGGAGCACCTCGAGAAAGGTCCACCCCAGAGATAAGGGACAAGCGTCGGATGATTCCTCTAGGAAGGAAGTTGGTGACTTGGAGGGATCTTCTAGTAGCAGAACTAGTTCTCATTCCCAAAGAAAATTAAAGAAGTGAAAACTTTCCAAGAATCATAATCTCGAAGACTTCAAGAAGGCCAAACCACCCTCCTTCTACGGTGAAATAAAGAAGGGAGAGGAAGTGGAGACCTGGCTACTTGGACTACAGAAGTATTTCAGAGTCCATGACTTCTCAGAAAACTTGAAGGCCCGAGTAGCCACCTTCAACTTGAATGGAAAGGCTTCCATTTGGTGGGAAGACCTTAAGAATGTAAAAGGGATTCATGAAGAAGACCTGTCTTGGGAATGGTTTGAGAAATACTTTAGGAAGAAGTATTTGTCGGAAAAATATTTCGACGAAAAGACTAAATAATTAAATGAACTTAAGCTGGGGCAACTCACCATAGAGGAATATGTCACCAAATTCCTCGAGTTGCTAAGGTATGTACCCTACATAAAAGAAGAAAAGGCAAAGGTGCAATGATTCATTAGTGGACTACCTAAGGACTATCAGAACAGGATTGAATTTGATGAACCAAAGACCCTATAAGATACTATCCGAAAGGAAAGATATTGTTATGAATAACTTAGGCATCGGACAGGACCTCGTGAAGGCTGGAAGCAAAAGAATGATTTGGGATTCCAAGAAAAGGGGTTTAAATCCCCAAGATTTAAGGACTATAAAAAGAACTCAAGGATGAGCTTCCTAGCCCGAAGTGTACACCAACAGAAATTTCCCTCCTTGAGTGGAAATAAACTTTATGGACCTACCCTAGTAAAGACTGATAACCCAAAGAGAGAACCTTTGAAATGTTGGGGTTGTGGAGAAGAACATCTACTGAGGGACTGCCCGCACTGACAACAAAACAACCAGAGAATTTACAACGTTCAAGAAGCTACCACTGTTAATTACATGGCCAAGGGTGTGCCACAAATCTATGTAGCCTTGGATAATAACCAAGCTGACCACCAAGCTTCAATGGTGGAAATCAAAGGTACGATCACCAACCATCTAGTGTCTATTCTGATTGACCCTGGTTCAAATTTGAGTTATATAGCCCCTAAGGCTGTTGAAAAATGTAAACTACAGCCACATAAAAATGCCAAGCCATGGTTGGTACGGTTAGCCACTGGCACTAAAAGAAGAGTAGTGGAGGTCATACCAACCTGCCAATTCATTATGGGCAAATTCCCCACCCAAGTAACCCTTAATGTATGACCCCTGGGATCGTATAATCTGTTGATTGGTATGGACTGGCTAGCCACCCATAAATCCAAACTGGACCGTTACCATAAAACCTTGGAATGTGTAAGTGAAGAAGGAAGGAGGATAACCCTTCAAGGGATCCAAAAACCTGTCTCAGTGAAATGAATATCATCTCTTCAAATGAGAAAGTATTGTAGAAAAGGATGTCCACTATATGCAATATAGGTGTTGAAAACAATTGAAGGTGACAAACCCAGCCTCGAAGACCACCCCACACTGAGAGAATACAGAGATGTATTTTTGGAAGAGATACCAGGTTTACCCCTGAGAAGGGACATTGACTTCTGGATAGAACTTGCACCAGGAGCAGTGCTAGTGTCTAGGACACCCTACAGGATGAGCACACCTGAGCTAGTTGAGCTTAAATTACAACTGAAATAAATGATGGACAGAGGCTATATCTAGCCCAGCATGTCTCCATGGGGAGCACTAGTTCTGTTTGTGAAAAAGAAAGACAATACTCTCCGACTGTTCATAGATTATAGATAACTCAATAAGGTAACCATAAAGAACAAGTACCCCTTACCCAGGATCGATGACTTGTTCGATCAATTGGGAGGTGTCTCTATCTTCTCGAAGATTGAATTGAGTTCTGGATATCATCAAGTCCGAATCAAGGGCGAAGACATCCATAAAACTGCCTTCAAGATGAGATATGGTCACTACGAGTTTGTGGTAGTACCATTCGGATTGACCAATGCCCCTGCCACTTTTATGTTCTTGATGAACAATGTGCTCAGCGAATTCCTAGAAAAATTTATGTTGGTTTTTATTGACAACATATTAATTTACTCCAAGAATAGAGAGGAACATGAGGAACACCTTAGGCTTGTGCTTCAAGTGCTGAGAGAACATCAGCTCTATACCAAATTTAGCAAATGCGACTTCTTCCAAAAGAAAATACATTACTTGGGCCATGTCCTTTCCGAAGAAGGGGTAGAAGTAGACCCTGATAAGATCAGGTTGTTATCGGACTAATCGATAGGTGCGGACACTAAAATATCTCCCTAGATCCACCTAGATCTAGAACAAAACAAGAAAGGACATGACTCTTTCCCTAAGTTACGACCATTGAATTAGCTAGTAAGGAGGAACAAGTGACATACATTTGTATCACTTCCTTAAGTCTTTGTTGCTCCCGCTTCACTCTGGTGTTCTCATGAGGTCAAGACCAAGACAACACAAACCAACCAAAGTGAAGATAGCAAAATGTATTAAATCGTCAACTTATGCATATGATCAAGGAATTACACAATAAAGTAAGAATGACTTTATGGGAAAAGGACATGTCGTTGTATCATATTAATTGAAAGTAGAAGATACAACCTAATTTACTTGATGTCACAAGCTTCCTTTCAGTGACTCTTGGTTCCAACACACACACTTGGTCTGTACTTGCATGAAGAAGATCCAATTCCTCTTGATAGACCAACTAAAGCCTCCAAGCTTCCGTTCAAGCAGGGTTCTTCACACAATTCCTTCACCAATTCTTCAATTAATCTTACTTAACCTTTTCCATGAGAATCCTTTCAATATATAGGAGAGGGTGAGATGGTTACATGGATGAGAATGATCCCACCAAATCATAGAAGCCAATAAAATGACAACCATATGAATGCCAACTCATTTTCTAGAAGATTCCCTTCTATAACCCTCGAGACTTCTTCTCTTTTCCAAGCTTAAAAACAAGTTCACACCCTATGTATAGAGAAACTTGCGAGAATTTCACACCCTAGATGAAGGTGGCCTACGATAATGGGTCATTCTCGCACCCTAGGCCATATGCAGCCTGCGAACTCACTTTGAAAATATGTTTTCTGGAAGGAGATAAATGTCACCTTTCTCAGGATAAAGTTCTTGTTGGGAGCCTAAGTACACCATTGTTAATACATCACCAAGATGACCAAAATCATGTGTAACACAGGTCTATCATGGAATGGCCTACCCCGAAGGAAGTTTCAGATATCATATCCTTTATGGGATTAGAAGGATACTATAGGAGATTTATAAAAGGATTTTCCAAGATTGGGTGTCCAATCACTGCCCTCCAGAAGAAGGGGAAAAAATTCACATGGACACAAAAATGTGAAGAAATATTTCAAACCCTGAAACATTTACTGACCCATGCACCCATTTTGAAGATCGCCGACCCCGAAGCCGACTTCCTCGTGTGCATAGATTCCTGTAAGGAAGGGCTCAGAGGAGTCCTTATGCAAGGAGGAAGTGTGGTATGTTATGAATCCCGAAAATTGAATGAGCACGAAGTCAACTATGTGACCCATGATCTAGAGCTGGCTGCCATAGTGCATGCCTTGAAAATGTGGAGGCATTACCTACTGGGAAGAAAATTTGTACTTATGATAGACCACTGTGGATTGCAATATTTGTTCGACCAACCAAAGATCAATGCCAGACAAGCTAGGTGGATGGCCCTTCTTAGCAAGTTTGATTTTGAAATCAAACATATTAAGGGAAAGGAAAATAGGGTGGTTGATGCCCTTAGCAGAAGCATGAAAACAATTCACCTAGCAGGGGTGAGCACCTGCAAGACGGATGCCAAGGAAAGAATCAGAAATGCACAAGAGACAGACACATTCTTCCAGACTGTGATCTTGTACCTGCAGCAAGAACCCATAGGGATAAAGTATGGAGGCTACTAGATGATGGAAGGAGGTCTACTCACTTAAAGAAATAGATTGTATATCCCATATTGTGACGACTTGAAGAGGTTCATAATGGATGAACTACGCAAAAGACCCTACACTGGTCATCCAGGATACCAGAAGATGATCACGGCCACCAGGAAACAATTCTATTCGCCTGGATTAAAGAAAGACATAGCTGAGTACTTAGCCAAATGCATAGAATGCCAACAGGTTAAAGCAACACATTGACACCCAGCAGGACTATTACAACCTCTACCAATCCCAGAATGGAAATGGGAAACTATCTCCATGGATTTCATCACTGGATTACCAACCTCGACCAGATAGAATGATGCCATCATGGTAGTGGTGGATAAATTGAGCAAGTCCATTCATTTTTTCCCCGTCAAGTAGACTGGTAAGGCAATAGACATCACCAACATATTCATAAAGGATATATTCAGACTGCATGGTATGCCAAAAGAGATCGTGTCTGACAGAGACACGAAATTTACTTCCAGCTTTTGGAAATCACTGATGGCTGGTCTAGAGACCAAGTTATTATTTAGCACAACCTATCACCCTCAAACCGGTGGATAGATGGAAAGGGTGAACCAAATATTAGAATACATGACCAGGATGCATGTAATGCATCAACCCAAAAGGTGGGAAGACTACCTGCCACTAGTGGAATTCGCCTATAACAACGGCTACCAAGAATCCCTGAAGATGAGTCCTTTCAAAGTCCTCTATGGTAGGACGTGCAACACTCTAGTCAGTTGGAGTAATCCCATAAACAAAGTTACCATTGGACCCGACATGTTGAAATAAATTGATCAACAAGTGACTCAGATAAAACAGAATCTAAAGGTCGCTCAGAACCGACAGAAAAGCTACGCCAACAGAAGGAGAACTCCAAGAGAGTTCCAGGCGGGAGACCACGTATATATCAGAGTTAGGCCCGAGAAGAGTTCCCTGAGGATGGGATCTTGTGCCAAGTTGGCACCTTGGTATTGTGGACCCTTTGAAGTTCTAGATATATTGGAACCTGTAGCCTATAGGCTAGCACTTCCTCCCACAGTAAAAGAACATAATGTTTTCCATGTTTCATTATTGAAGAAATATGTACATGATTCTAATCATATAATTGACTGGTCTGTGATCCAGGTGGAACCAGAGGGATAATTCCTACCATAACCTCAATTCATACTAGATAGAAAGGAAACCCCACTCAGGAACCAAACCATTGCACAGGTCAAGGTGCAGTGGAAACATTTTGGCCCAGATGACGCTACATGGGAAATGGAAGATGCCATGAAACAAGCATATCCAATTTTCTTTACCCCTGTACATACATGTCATATTGATAGATAGAACATCGAGGACAATGTTCTTTTAAGGGGGAGGGAATTGTAACACCCTATTTCCCCTAGTCTGTAAAAATAACTATACTGGCCAAGAACTATGGCAAACTCAAAGATTGTGAATGTTTGATTTAGCGGACCTTTGTATGAAAGGTCCAAGGAATGTAAATGATGTATGAATATATGTTGCATAACTTCTGAGAGGGGGATGTGATGAAAATAGAACACGATGGTTGATGAGAGGTGGTGGAAGGGGCCAGGAGTGGCTGCATTAACTTCCACTGAACTAAAACCATACTGGTTGTACATGCTCGGGAAAACCAAAGCTCGTTCTCAGACCTCGAAATGAATTACCTGCCCGGATGGTAGGTGGGGAGGCTCCTCAAGAGTAAATGAGGGGATGGGAATGTTGGAAATATGGAAATAGCAGGGATGCAGAATGTCAAGGTTGTCATTGATGGCAATCGACATTCAAGTAGAGTGATGAAGGGTAGTCGACCCGATAGGAAGATGGTCGAGGTCGAGCAAAAGAAATAACTCGCAGTCTAAGGATTCGAGGAGAATAAGCTCAGGAGGAATAGCGTTCTTATACACGCAAGGAGAACAGGAAATAGACCGAGAGCCGTCGGATCACACTCGAAAATCCCGACAGCTGTTGGATCGGGAGAAGCTGCACAGATGTTAAGCCCAGGAGTTGGCATGCAGAAGAAGTGATCTGCGCCATCAGACTGGAAGCGGATACCCGATAGCCATCAGATCTGCAGAAGTTGCAAGGGAGATAAGACATCGAAGATTCGGGGATCGGGATTTCAATATGCAAAGTTCACTCGACAACGAAAACCCTGATTTCGCGATATGCAAAATCCTGACTAATTCTGAACCGTCAGATCAACATGAGATCTAGACCGTCGATCTAATTCACGGCATCAGTCCACGTCAGCTTGGGACACGTGGCACAACCAGGAAATGACAGGTGGCAGGAAGATTCAACAAGTCAGGCATAGGTAAGTCACGAATCAGAGTGACACGTGGCAGTATTTAACACGTGTCAAATCACGTGTGACGTCAGCCTGTATCGGAGAATCGGGAATCGGGGTTTCGCAACTCCCGTGAACAAGTGCATCAGAAATCCAGAAATCGCGAAATGCGATTTCCTGATACGAAAGATAGTGTGTGGGTCACCAAGAAAGATCAGAGCCGTCCATCTGGAAGGACGCGTGGCAAAGGATCGGGTGCCGTCGGGAAATTGGAGATCTCAGTGACAAGGGATTTGCGCATTGTGAAATAGTGATGAAAGAAATCCCGATTGAATCTGGACCGTCAAATCCAGAAAGGATCAGGACCGTTGATCACAGCTTTGTACGGATCGGAGTTCGTGACTTTGAAATGTCCAAATCACTCGTCAATGAAAACCCCGAAATCGCGAAACACGATATTGTGATTCAATTGCAACCGTTAATGCAAGATCACACCAGGACCGTTGATCACAACCCTGTACAGAATTTCAGGGATCGAGTGGAAGGAGTATGGAGGAATAGGGACCATCCATCATCAGGGACAACTGTCAAAGATCAAGGCACCGTCGGACATCGGGAAATCGGAGTTCCTGAGGTCGAAGGAAACGAGACATCGAAAGTCTCGAAATCCCGAAGGGATCGGGACCGTCCATCTGAGGGACAGGTGTCGAAGATCAAGGCACCTTCGACATTTTGGTTCATCGGGAAATCGGAGATCCCGGGCACAAAGGTTTTATGCATTTCGAAATCGCGATCCGCGAAATCCCGATGAGTGGGGTACAACTGTCAGCACAACAGCGAAGGAGGACAGAGGATTAGTAGATGCCATCTATCAGAGATAAGGATGCGGTTACAGGTAACGGTCACGTGAACCAGGGTCAGCCATGGGGGCTGAAACACATCGGGAAATCAGGGATTGGGAATCCTCGAGGCATGTGCATGGTGACATCGAAAATGCCGAAACCCCGATGAGAGGTTTGACCGAGGTCATGTGTTGACGGTCTTATGGGGCCAAGGCCTATAGCCAG
This sequence comes from Picea engelmannii, assembly GCA_009831015.1. Taxonomy (NCBI): domain Eukaryota; kingdom Viridiplantae; phylum Streptophyta; class Pinopsida; order Pinales; family Pinaceae; genus Picea; species Picea engelmannii. The sequence continues at coordinate 21,519 of ML830291.1, read as the reverse complement.
CAGAGCTAGCGCGTGGAAAGGGGTGCATCGGTAATCGGGGATTGGAGAGGTGAGAAACTCTCGACATCAGGAAGTGCGAAACCCCGAAACCCCGACGAGAGGTATGGTGGTCACGTGATAGTTGGTCACATGAACCATTGTGTAGCCAGAAGGGGCTAAAGCTCGGGAAAGGAGCACATCGGGGATAGAAGAATTGGAGGTTCCGAGTACATGTGCATCTCGACACTGTGAATGCCGAAATCGCGACGAGTGAAATCCCAATGGGATCTGAACCGTTGGATAAATCTTGAATTGATCGGAGGGTTACTGTTCTTCCACACACATTTAACTCCTTTAGTTACAAATCCGTTAGTGAAACAGATTCATAATTTCAAATTAATTGTCGATCAGTTAGAGTTTCGATTGGCTGGACAGTTGTCATCATTTTGCCCAAGGAGTTGGGAAGTTGAAACGTTGTGCCTATGTGTATAAGAGATGAGGAAACAGATTGTGGTGAGGGTTGTTGAAGAGAGAGGAAGAGAGCTCTGCAAGTGCGACAGTGGCAGAGGAGAACCTGCGAAGCAGAGAAAAGCTGAGAAGGTGCAGCAGAAGAAGGTGAAGCAGAGCAGCAAATCAAAGGCAGTAAAACAGAATTTGTGGCTGAGCAGTTAAGAAGATCA
>ML830290.1:44994-56409 GCA_009831015.1 Picea engelmannii | reverse complement strand
TGCGTACTATCTTCAAAAGTGTAATTTTGAGAAGCTGATAAGTGTAAATTTCTTCATGAAAATGATCTTAAAGAAGAGTTAGATCTTCTATCACCATGTCATTATCATGTCATCATCTTGATAACCAAAAATGTGGATAACACGGAGTTCTTGTCGCCATGTGCGGACGACATTTCAGTGATAACAGATGCCCCCTGATGGGTGAGGTTAGGAGCATACGTATAGCCGAAATCCATCAATGTTTCTTCTACTGAGAATGTTGTTTGTAAGGGAAAGCAATAGTGGGACCGTTCGGAGTGATCCGTTGGAGAAAAAAGGAACCGGTATCTTGACCTTCTGAGAGACGTGTAGAAAAAATATACAACTGTGTACAAACGAGGCGGGCATGCCCCATGCTCATTTTATGTAACTCTGAAAAAATATGACGAAAGTGTTGGTGTAGACAACTGCAATGCCCTCGGGGGCGGTAATGATAAAGGTAGAAGACAATTCTGCAAAGGAACATACTCTGACTAATAGGCAATGATCGCGGTAATAAGCTGCGACGATGATGTGGGCATTGATGGCCCTACCAAGTTCAGAGGTCTTCGGAAAATGACAAAAATAACTGCAATAGTCGCAAAGTAAGACCCACCGTAACATGAGAGAGTGTTGGCGTCGAATGTTATGGGGGCCAACGACAGCAGGGAGCAATGGTGTTTCACCCTATGTCATCCGAGATCTCTCATTAAAATAAAGAATGAGAATCAAGATACTGTCGCCCTTCTGGAAAAGTGTGTTGATGTCGACAAAAGGGGGACACGACTCCTAGAAGCAAAGGGCTCCGTGGAATATACTGAGGTGAGGAAGTGGCAGAGGTACATGGACAAAGTCAAGGAGTGGGATGACTCAAGACTGCCCTTGGCTGGAGGATGTATGAGAGAAACAGTGGCCGCAACCGTGGAACAAGGTCGAGTGTCAGGGGGACGACAAGACTGGTGCTAAGTTGTGCCAGAGGCGGGACAAGGTGAACAAATTCAGAGGGTAGAGGTAACTGACCTGTGGAGTACTCTGAAGGTATGGACGATGCCGGCAAGGGTAAATGATAAATAATGCTCCAACCAAGGGTGACATGGGTTGCATGTGGCCAAAAGAAAGAAAGTCACCAATGGTGACGACAAAGAATGTAATGAATGGAAATGAAGGTGTTTGTACAATAAATAATAAATAATTTTGGGGAAAAAAGTACAAATACAGAAACGGGTGCCCCGGTGTGAAATGCGTGCCCCAGGGAGGGTAGAATTGTCTTGGGAAACTGATGAAGGGTGGGGGCCCCATTGGTGAGTTTCTGTATGAGGTAGGTGAAATGAGGGAAGGTTCGCAGATGGGCAAACTGAGTGTGGATGAAATGGAGGGATCATGATCCTGCGGAGGTGCAGGTAAAAAAAATAGAACCATAAAGAGATAATCCGGGAGTCCATGTGGGAAAGCTAGCAAAATGAAGAGAAAGAGTATGTGGTTGATTCACAACATGATGAAAGACTATCGGGACTCCCATCCCTAAAGGGTAATGAAAAACAACATGAGTGTCAAAAGTGCCAAAGGGTGCTATGAATGGGACAACTCATGTGGGTGAGAATGCTACCGGGTTACAGTACCGAAGATGCAAATGGAGGTGTGGGTACTACAAAGCTAGGAATGAGGATCCTAAAGGCCAATATCAGAGGGTGTGACTGGAAATGTAAATGCAATACAATGGGATAGACTACATGCCAGTGCTGAATATATACCTGAAGGGATGATGTCGATGACCGATGAGCAAGTACCTACGCACATAACAACCAAATACCCAAAGTAAACAATATCTGAAGAGAATCAAAGATATGAGCATGTATTTGACAAATGTGACCATGCGCGTGTGTACCTGACCATGATATGAAAAAAAGGTGCCTCGGGGGCTTCGGACGAAAAGTGAACCAAGGACAGTCATGACGTAGGCAGCAGGATGTTGATCCCGTGGCTAAAGACGGTTTGAAAAATGGACACCTTGGGCTCCCGGAATGTTGAGTGGAAGTTTGGCAAAAGGCCTATATATAGCTATAGGGCCCACATTGCCACCTCATTTGTACCTACTGCTACAGTGACTGGACGAGCAGATTGCAGAGGAGATTTGGAGTTTCAGGGAGCATGGGGTATCCGATCGACGGTGTGAAAGTATCAGGTTAGTGGTCTGATCATCCTGCATAGAAATAGGTTTCCAATTTTTGGGCAGGGTAGGTACGGGGGGCCGTACAGGGGGTTCAAGGGGTTTTTTCATAGGATGTGGGCCCGCATGTGCGGGCGATTCAGTGGAAGGCGCGCATACGTACGCACCTGTCCACAGAATTGACGCGCATTGGTGCGCGTGGGTAGAAATTTAAGGCACGCCCTAGAGGCGCGTCTGTGGGGTGGACAGTCGCGCACTAGTGCGCGACTGTAACTTGGACATGCACGCTTAAGAGTGCACCTGTGCAATGAATAGGCGTGCTTGTGAGCATGCCTGTTGAATGAACAGGCGCGCAGGTATGCACGCCTGTGTAGTAAACAGGCATGCATATGTGCGCGCCTGTGGGTAAATAAAACGCGCCTTTGAGGCAAGTTTTACGGGGTAAAAAAATGAGTCTTTTTGATGCATTGAATGGTTGCATAAGCTGATATAGGAATCTGTGTTGTGTGTAGGTGGCTAGCAGTGATTATGGACGTCCGGTGGTGTGAGCGAGACTGGTCACAGTTGCGAGATGTTGTGGCCAACGCAGGGCCTACGGTTAGAGCGGCTTTAGCAACCAGTGGGTTGCTAAAGTTTTTTGAGTGCCTGTTGATACGGGCCCAGGAGTACTTACTCCAGTTCCTGCTCCAGATGTGGAGCCCAAATCTGCACTGCTTCCTCATGCGAGGAGAGCAGATCCCCTTCACTGCGGTGGAGGATATCTATTTTTTGACTAGGCTCCCCTTCCGGGGGACACCACTGCCGGCAGAGCCTGTGCTGCCGAGGGGTACACAGCTGTCAGAGGTCCCCGAGCGATATTGCTCAGGAGAGCACTACATGTCTGGGACTGTAGTGAGTATTAGTGGGATAGATTTGTTGCTGCATCGTTGCATAGCGGCGATGATTGTTCGGGTGTATGGGTCACTGGAAACCCACCGGATCAGTGGTGGTGAGCTGCTGGTGATGGAGAGGGTGGTGGTGGGCCGTGATCGGTTCACCTGGGGTTTGAAACTACATGCGCGTATGATCGCGCAGCTGGACCGTTGTCGGTCCACAGGTACCGGGGAGTTTGCGTTTGGCTCCATCCTGGTGGCCTGGTTTCTGGAGAGGGTGTCGATGTTGCGCTCGCGGGTTCTTCTAGAGGTGCTTGGGGCGCGAGAGCCTCGACTGAGGCGGTGGTCTCAAATTTTGGTTCACCACGGTGGTGGCGAAGGAAGACATTACTTCATGGTGCAGGCAGCGCAGATCTGGCGACAGATGTCGCAGGTCATACTTCGATACCCCTATGCTGGGGTGGACTTCCGGGGGGACCCAGACATGGTATTGCCTCCTGGGGAGGTTTTTGATGACCGAGGTATGTTTGAGTTTTTTATATGTTTTGATTTATGTTGTGATTTTGATATACCAGTTTATATTTATGATGATGGATACTGATATGATCGTGTGTTGGTTGTTTTGTGCATGTGCAGATTTGGCACCTCGCGGGCATGAGGTGGAGTTCCAGAGAGCGTCGGCTCAGCGAGAGCTGGAGAGACCACTGTGTGGAGGGAGACGTCGGTGGGATAAGGCCGTGGGGGAACCAACAGAGCCCGAGAGACCGGCGAGGAGGCGCCAATTTGATGACCCTGGTGCGGGGCCATCACACGCTCCTCCGGCGGCGGCCGGAGGTGATTTTGATGATATATGTCGTCGTTTGGAGACGGTGTTACAGGACGTGCCTGAGGGCATGTAGATCCGCATCCAGGATGAGGGGTTCCTGGAGCAGTGCATAGCGTTACCGCCACCATGGCGGTCGATCGTGCGACGGGAAACTATGCTTGCTGCCATGACTAGTGGACACCTGCCGCCAGGGTAGGAGGGCCCTGCAGGTGTTCCACCACCACTGCCTGGGGCAAGTGGGGGTGGGACACCACCTCCTCCTGAGGGAGGAGCAGCTGGGGGTGTGATAGAGGCCCCCTGATAGATGTATATTGTATACTTTTTGATCGTATATAGGCTGGTGAGCCGATTTTGTACCGAGGTGTGGCACTAGCCTACGGGCATATGTATTTTTTGTATGTAAACATTCGAATGGCCTGAGAGGCCGTGATATATATATATATGAGTATACATCTTTTTGAGATCCAAATGTTGTGTACATGTGTTTTTTTTGTTGATAATGATGATGATGTCTATCTTATCTATATGTTATGACAAGATGTATGAGATGTGTTATGTATGTGTAGTTTGATGTGATATATGTCAATCTAACACCATGTTATCTATTTCATCAGTTGTTTGATTCAATTATCTTGGAATATGTGTAAATGTAATGGAATCAAAATGTTTAGATAACAGTCTAACATGCAGGTATTTGCGAAAGAGGCATGGATCGTGTACACGGTAAACATTGTTGAGCTGGAGAACGACTAGTTGAGAGTTGAGGAAGACGCTAAGGTGACGAATATGATGACGTTGGGCGTCGGCCAAGAGGCCAATGAACGCAGTGTATTCGTCTTGGTTGTTGGTTGCTGGTCCCAAACAGATGCCACTGGAATGTAGCATTTCATGTGAGGGGGTATATAAAGCCCAAGCCACCGAAGCAAGATTTTGTGTCCAACGGCTGGCGCCGTCGGCGTAACCAATGTGGTAAGTTGGTGAAGGAAGCATCTATCAATAGCACAAAGGATATTTTAGATGAGAGGGGTGAGAGAAAAAAGATTAAAAACACTAGAAAAAAGAAAATGACCTAAAGTAATGTGACTACTTTTAAGCATAAAACTTCTTGAGGTATAACCCATTGATGGGTTCCTTGAGTGAGAGGCCTTCAGGGGAGGCCAGGATGTATGTTCCTTTTGTGAGGCAATGTTGGATGATGTAAGGGCCATGCCAGAGTGATTTGAATTTGCCGTGGCCAAAGGTATCATGGGTGATATCATAGGCCAAGACGAGGTCGCCTTCTTGGAATGAACGAAGGTTGACATGGCGATCAAAGGTAGATTTGGATCATTTTTTAGCTGCCTCGTTGTTCTGTAATGAATATCGGTGATCTTCATCCAGCGAATCCAAGTTCAGCAAGTGCTGCTCCATTGGAGCAGTGTCAGGTAATAGCTCAATTGCGGTGCGTAAAGTAGGTATTTCACACTCAATGGGAAGAGTTTCCTCGACCCCATGGACTAAATGAAAGGGCGTGAAACCTATAGCGGTCTTTACTGCCGTTCGATAAGCCCATAGCACGGAAAATAACATATGATGCCAATTGGTTTTGTGTTTATTAACCGTACATTGTAACATGGTTTTGAGGACTTTGTTCACTGCTTCGACCTGTCCATTTGATTGAGGATAATATGGTGAGGTGAACTCATGAGAGAAGCCTAACCGAGAAGAGAGTTCGACGAAGATCTCATTCTCAAAGTGTTTCCCATGGTCGGAAACAAGTTGGAGTGGTACGCCAAAACGGGATATGACATGGTTAAAGAAGAAACGCGCTGCAGTGTCAGCGGTGTTGTTGAAAGTGGGCATAGCTTCGGCCCATTTGGTGAAGTAATCCACGACGACAACAATGTATTTGTGACCATTGCTGGAGGGGGGATTACAAGTCATAAATTCGATGCCCCATTTACAAAAGGGGCCCGCGGTAATGACAGGGTGAAGAAGAGCGGGGGGTGCTCGGGCTTTGTTGGCGTACAACTGACATTGCTCACATTGTTTCACGGCATGAATGCAATCGTGAAATAAGGTAGGCCAAAAATAACTGACTCAGATAATATTCTGAGCCATGGAGATACCCGAAAGGTGGCCCCCACATGCACCATTGTGGCATTCGTTTAAGACTCTGTCGGCTTCGTCAATAGTCAGGCAACGACGAAGAATGGTGTCAACGCCCCGCCGATATAGGATGTCTTCGATGAGGAGATAGCGGGGGGCTTGATGGCAAATATGCCAACGATCATCTCGTGAAAGGTGCTGACCGAACTTCTGAGTTCGTAGGTAGACAAGGAGGTCGCCATACCAAGGATCATTTGAGGCGATGTAAAAGAGATGTTCGTTAGGGAAGTCGGTGTTGACGGGGGTACTGGTGGTGTCAGAGGGGAGAGCCGTGACAAGTTCAGCGAGAACGAGGGCCTTCTTACTCTTAGGTGTTGAAAACTCGAGGTCGTACTCCTGAAGTATAACGATCCATTGAGTGAATTTTCCGTTAACTTGTTGATGGCTAAGTAGGTATTGCATAGGGTTGGAGTCTGCGATGACATTGGTGGTCCGAAGCAGAATGTAATGGCGCAGTTTCTGGACTGCGAGGATGACTGCAAGAGCAAGTTTCTCTTCGTGTTTGTACTTCAAGGGTGGTCCTGAGAGGCTCTTACTAACATAGTAAATGACATGTTCATGATTTTCATCTCTGATCTGGACGAGGACGCCGGATACTGATACCGTTGATGCTGATACGTATAGGATGTAGTCGCGATTATAGTCAGGTGCACTAATCAAAGGAGCATTTGAAAGTGCTGTTTTGAGATCATCAAATGACTGTTGGGCATAATCGTCCCAATGAAAGGGGATGTCATGACGTAGTAAGTGAAGGAAACCATGTGCGCGTATGGCGTAATCAGGAACAAAGCGTCTGAGGAAGTTAGCTTTGCCCTGCAGACTCTGCAGTTGTCGTAAATTCTGTGGAGGTGGAATTTCGGTGATGGCTTTGAAATTGAGGGGGTCCATAGTAATGCCACTTTGGGAAACGATGAAACTGAGGAGACGCCCAGTTGTGACACAGAATACACACTTGAGAGGATTCAAGCAGATGTTATACTGTCGACACCGTTGAAAAATGATTCGTAAATCATCAAGATGTTGGGTGCGTTTCTTGGAGCGAGCTGTGAGGTCGTCCAAGTAGGCAAGGATGATTTTAGCCAGATCATGAAATATGTATGTCATCGCCCACTGGAAGGTTGCGCCGATGTTTTTTAAGCTGAAAGGCATGACACGATATGCGAAAGTACCCCACAGGGTAATGAATGCGGTTTTGTATTGATCGGCTAGGTGGATTTGAATTTGGTTATAGCCAGAGAATCCATCCATAAAGGAGAGAGCCTCGTGGCTAGCGCAGTCATCGATAATCTGGTCGATGAAAGGCATTGGGAAGTTATCATTTGGACATGCATTATTGAGATCGTGAAAGTCTGTGCAAACGCGGATAGTGCCCTGTTTTTTTTCCACGGGTATAGGGTTGGAAACCCATGAAGTGTAAGCGATGGGATAAATCCGGCCGTACGTAATTTGTTAATTTCGGCTTTGATAGCCGCGGCCTTGGAAGGGTGTAGCAGTCGTTGTTTCTGGTGAACTGGTGTGATGTCAGGCCAGGTGTCGATGCGATGCTCGACAATAGATGGGTCAAGACCAGGCATCTCCATGTATGACCAGGCGAAAATGTCTCGGTATTCCTGGAAGAGGGATTTATATGAGGCAATTTCCTGAGGAGTGCAAGCAGCTCCAATGATGATTTCTTCGACGATGCCCTTTTTAATGGAAATGTCGATTTTGATGGTGGGGGAAATGTTAGCCATGTTTCCTTCTTTGAACGCGTCAGGGGCAGGAATGGGATTTTTGAACCAATTGATAGGTCCAGATGGGATAAAATCTTTGGTTTCGACCGCGTACACGGGGTTTTGATTAGGAGGCATGAGGGCTTCCTATGGGAGGAAGAGTGCACGATGATGTAGTGCGTCCCAAGGAGAGTCTGGGCTATGTAGCTCTTCCAGTATTTTCTCTTCGTTTTGGAAATGACGGGAATATAAGGGGTCATGATGAGTGATCTCAGTGCTAGTGTGATTGCCCCCTGCTGGAAAAGCAAGGGGAGGGGTATGAGCAGAGGGTGAGGGTTCGCTCGACATGAACCATATGTTGAAGTACTAAGGGGTACCTGTGGTGGTTGGGTGGAGGGTCGCCGTATGAACAGGAGAGTTGGGGGGGTTGCGGGGTAGATCATCGGTGACGTCATGTAAGAACCATGGAGGTGATGGGAGTGCCTCGGGCTCTAGAGAAATGACATGACGATCCTTGAGTGGTGAAGTGATGTCAATTCTCGACTCTGTGGGTTGGTGACGCAGGGCCACTTGACGTTGCCTGTAGGCAAGGATCATAGGACATTGGTATGTAAAATGAGTTAATGAATCACAGAGAGAGCAAGGGCATCTCATACGTTCATTGACTGTAGTGGTGACATAGCGAATGTCAGCAATGTTTGAAGAGGACGTGGCATGGCGTGGGTTGTTCTGGAAGTTCTGGTGTACAACCGCTAATGTTTGCCGAAAGTGTGGTAGTTCTGGGAAATGATAAGTGTAATGGCCATACTCTGAACATATAGCACACACAAATTTAGTCCTCAACCCTTTACTACTGGAAGGGTTGGTGGTAGTGGTACTTGCAGTAGTGACGAGTGTTCATGGAGTGGGATTGGGGGGGATCAAATTCCGTAATTCAGGTAGGGATGGGCATTTGTTGGTTTGGTGGCCCTCTTTCTCACATAGTGCGCAAGGTGGTGGAATGCGCGAAGGAAGTGGAGCTGCGGGCTCTTTCTTCTTTCTCTTTCCCCCAGCTGTAGCAGGGGGGGTAGGGAGAATGGGGGTAGTGGGGGGGGGTGGGGGTGAGGATATGTATCATCATGGGGAGGCCTTCCTGTGGGCGAGGGACCATCTCGAGTGGATGTAAATACCATACTGGGATTGCTAACACCATATTGGGTAGTGTGAGCATTGCAGCTATCTGGAAAGCTTCTACATCGGGTGGTGGGTAAAAGAAGGGAATTTGAGTGAGGGGTCGGGGAACTGTCTCCCAAATGGGATTAGGTCTCGGAGGGGGTGTGGAATCGTGGACTGCAGGGGTCGATGAATTTGTAGGAGGCTCCTGTGGGAGTGGTGCTGCGACTGTTGGGATGTCAGGAATGGCTGAAGCCTCCTGAGGGGGACGAGCATCCTCCGTGTGAGTTTTGTTAGATGTGATGACGCATACTTGATTAGGGGGAAGGAGTGGAGGTGCTCCATGGTATGTCCCTAATAAGGATGGATCTTTGAAAATTCCAGGACCCATCACTACGAGTGGGTATGTGTCGTGGTTGGTGTGGATGAGAGGAAGAATGTTATCGATATTGGCAGACGGGTTTGGCTCATAATGTGAGACTTGGTCGATGTTCACAATCTTTCCATTGTGGGGGAACATGATTGTTCGAAAGACGGAAGATGCCACTACCTTCATAGCATACATGTAGCTACGTCCGAACAAGATATTGTAATCGAGTGGGGCGTCGATAACTTCGATATCAATGAGAATGGTTTTGCCTCCGAGTTCAACGGGGACATTTTGAAAGAGCCCTTCGGGAGATGATGGTCGTCCGTCATAAGCTCGTAATGTAATGGCGGAGGGTATGAGTTCTGGGGAACCAAGTTTCTGCCATAGTGTTTTGGACATGATGCATGTAGATGCACCCTCGTCGATGATACACCGATGGACGGTGATGTTCCGTATTTTTACTGGTATTTGAATAGCGACCAAGGTGGGAAGATGAGGTTCGCAACTATCAAGGTTAAAGGTGATGAGTTGAGTATCAGCTGGGTCGACTGCTCCTAAGGCGGAAAGTAGAGATTTCCGTTGTGTGGAACAAGTCTGGAGGACTTCCAAGACTGACATGGCAGCCGGGGATTGTGCTAAGTCATCTACCAAGCTATAATTGTGAGCTTCCCTAGCCTGTGGGTTGTGAACATTCCTGCGCAAAGGGATGCGAGGGATGCGTAATGGTGGTTCAGCGGAAGGGCGAGGGATTACTAACGGGGGTGTTGTTGGTGTAGGGTTTGTCTCTCGAGAGATAGGAGTAGACTCAGCTAGATACTGACGATTCCGCGTTTGCAGAAGGATTTCTTCGTCACTAGTGAGGAGAATGGTACGCTCTGATGGATTGTTAGGGTTGTGGTATTGTCCTACTTGAGGTGGGGGACGTTATGCATCATGTTGGGTGTTTACCATGCCTTGATGTGGAATAGGATTTTGTAGTACGGAAGGAGGGGGTTGTTGCACATACTGTTGTGGTGCTTGCTGAGGGGCAGTTTGTGCAGGGGTAGGGGGAAGACTACCTGAGTCTTTCAACCATTTGAAATCAGATATCTGAGGGAAATGGTGAGTGTAATGACCAAACACGCCACAAAGAGCACAAGGGTGGATGGTTTTAACAGTATTCCAACCTTGGCGCTTGTTGTTATTTCCCCCTTGGGGGTTTTGGTTCCCTTGGTTTTGGTTGCCCCCAGTAGGTTGATGTTGTGGGGGTTGATTCCCGCCTTGACTAGGGTTTTTGTTATTCCTATTCTTTCCTTTCTTCCTGGTATTGTTTGATGGATGAGTTGGGTTGGCTGTATTCAGTTGTTCAAAATTCTGGTATTGTTGAGCAGCGGATGGTTGAACAAAATTTACCCCCACATGCGGATGTGGGGGAGCCATGGGTTGTGGAGGACCAGGAAAGGGGAAGTATGGATTTTGTGGTGGTGCCGATCCATAAGGTACATAGGAAGGCGTAGTGCTTTCACTAGTATTGTAAGATGTTGTTGAGGGAGTACCACTACTTGTGGGAATAGGTGGATGTATGGGGGGTGCCGTCGGTGGTCCACTAATGGGTGGAGGTATAGAAATAGGGTATGGTTGTTGATAAGTGGGCAGGGGGTAATAAGGAGTGCCCCCATATACCGGTGGGTACCGAGGTGTTCCATACATTGGTGGTGGTTTGGGTTGTGGACCATGGTGTGTGGTGGCACCTATTAGTCTGTCTGCTGAATGAGACATCCCAGGTTTGTCTTGGCTAAATGGCATCAGTTTGGGAAGATCAGGAAGTACTATGTATAAGTATCCTGACTATGCATAGATGATGTCATGCTGTTGGGCCTTACTGATGGCTTCGTCTTCAGATTGAGGGAAGGTGGAAGCGACATCCTTTCCAAGGAGAGCGACAAGTGATCTAAGGAACCAGTCGAGACACTGTTGCTTGGTGGTTTCTGCTTTACACAAACTACATCGCCTACGCCACTCATGAATGTGGTCAGCGATGTGGGTGGCTGAAGTCTGTTTGAAATTAGACAGTAGTTCTAGACCATTGTCGTGGTGGATGGGTAATTGGAAAAAGATTAAGAAGGCTTTGGCCAATGACTCAAAGGTCGTATGGGACCCTAATTTTTCTT
>ML830288.1:27830-47555 GCA_009831015.1 Picea engelmannii | reverse complement strand
AACTTATATCACAACTAAGAAAGAATGTGATTTGTGCCTATCCTTCATGTTTGTCATGGATTTCACAATTTTCTACCTGTAGAACAACATGTTAACCATTAGTAGCAAAGTGATAGAGTTTAAATGTTTATAGCCTCCCTATGACTTTAATTATCTCTAAATATGCTTCATTTATAGCCATAATTTCACTTTTGGGATATCCCTTCAACCTTCTTCAATACTTTTCCTAATCCTCCTTAGCTTTAGTGTTTTTCATTTATAGGTATCTTTTTGTTCTCCTATGTACCATTTTGGACATTACAACAATCTCTTCTCAACCTCCCATGTATCCTTTTGGACACTACAACAATCTCTTCCCTCATGGAGGTTCCGCAAAATGGAGAAGAGAAAAGTTAAAACACCCCCATAGATTTTTATAGAAGTGCACAAGAAGAGAACTTAAACATGAGTTTATTAGGGACCAAAACATTAAAGAAAACGAGGATAGTGTGGATCAAAAGAAAACAAGTATAGTGTGGCTCATCGCTTTGATGAACATGGTGTCTATGCCGATCCATGGGACATGCATTTACCATCCAACGTCAGTAAGGATTCACCCTTTGTTGAGTGGTATCATATTCAATATCAAAGTCTTGAACTTGATGATCTTCAATGTCATGAATATTGAGATCAAACAGTTTGATTCCTAAGTCGCTACAAAAGTTTTCAAAGTGTCGGTAAGACTAACTTTCTTAAGATACTTCTCAGTAAGATAAGGTTGAGTTGTGCAAGTAACTCGAACAACAATATTTTTGTTGTCATATAAAAGTATTTCAAATTAATTTTATATGTTTATTCTTTTAGAAAAATTATTAAAGTGAAGTTTAGTGACTCATTCACCATGTTACCTTCAAATAATGTTATAGGGCATGTACAAACTAATGATGGTCTCTCACGACACGTTAGTGGCAATGAAAACATAGAAAAACAACAATCTATTAACTTGGAGGTATTACTCAAAGGTACTTTTACAATGAATTAGAATATGGTGTAAAAAGATGAAGGCTCTTAACTCAGTCATCGATGGGATAAGAGTAGGGGAGCCTAGTTGTTTCCAAGATAATGAGGACATAATGCTTGAGGATGCCCCATAATCTATAATACACTGATAAATTGTAAATGTGTTAACGATGACCTGTATTTTAAACAGGGTAGAAGATGGAAGTTGTTCTTGGATAAGTTGATCCCAATCAAGGGTGATGGCCTATGATGGGTGTGTGTACACACTTACATTTTCCTTACAAGGATAAGGTCTAGTAGACATTTTATTACTAGAGGTGGAAGGGGTTCCTTCAAGTCTACATGATTGAGCATCATTCGTGAGGTAGATTGGGTATGAGGGGGGAATTGCCCATGTGAGGGGTAACAAATGATGTCAAGGTGCATGGAACCTCACATGATGGAGTAATGGGTGCATGTTGGGGGAGGGGACACATTGAAGTGTGAGGAAAACTACTAAGTTTATTCTGTTGTGTGCACTCCAAACAAACTACTTGGACTAGATCTAAAGTGAGTTTAGGGCACTGATGGGCTAGGTGATCATAGAGCTCAAAAAATGGGTGTTGAGACCCGAAATTGACATCCCCATTACCCTATTATACTCTTCATCTATACCTTTTTTGGCCTACCTAAGCTTGGGTGAATTATAAGAACGCTACCATTAGCCAGTGATAAGGTCATAAGGTAAAGTATGGTTAATTCATGCATTTTGTGGTTTATTGAGTTAGGGAATTGAATATTTCATGTACTAATGCTTCAATTTTCCATGTATAAATCTTTGACCTCCAGATATCCAGCGTTCCTGTACCAACTTAGTTATCTGGTACTTGTGCACCAAGGCTACCACTGTCTGAATCCGGTACCAAACGCATCCAGTACTAAAATCTCATCTGTTGCAATCTGGTACCAACGACCGTGGACTGTTGTGATCCGGTACCACCATTTGCGCACTGTTGTGATCTGGTAACATCTAGCTGTCACGATCTGGTACCAATATAGAGAGCCGAAAATACCAAGTTTAGCCCCAGATCGCCCAAGACAACTGGTGGATGTTTATTTGCTTTAGCAAGGCTATGTTAGAATAGTTTGTTGATTGCCTCATCCTCATGCACTTTGTGTCATGAGGATGAAGCTAAAAGATGTAACCAAATAATTAAATTTAGACATTTGATTTGTTTGTAAATCATGTCACCTCCTTCTGTTTCACGACTAAGACTGTTAAATAGCCGTTGTAAGGATGGTGGAAGTGTAGGAGAGTTATCATATTACCAACATGTGAAGCAGCATGTGATATTGCAGAACATATTTTGAGTGAAGACTAATAGAAGAACGTCATTTATCTCCATGTCTTGATTGTCTATGATTGAATATGAGTTGAGTTGTTAACAAAAGTTCGATGTTATGTTTGAGATTTGAGTAAGAGTAATGTGTGGGTTGAAGACAAGCTTACTGTAGACTTCAGTAGCTGACCTGTTGAAGCGGCAAGGGCCCACTGCCCAACAAAGGTCAGCATCTTCGTAGATTAGCATTAGCATTTGTGTTCAGTAGTGTAAATGTTAAATTAGTTAAAGCTTTAACTCTATTAGATGATAGCAGTACAGCTTAGACTAGGATTTACATTATATAATTGCTTAGAGATCTTTACTTGCTCTCTTTTTGCATATGCTCTGTTTTTATGAATTTGGTTTTTAGACATGAATGTTGGCAGCAGTGGTCAGACATATTTGAAGGAGAACTAGTGAAGTCCACAACAGTACATTGTGAACCACAACATACTCAGTATATTGACTATTGAACTACCCATGCTATGTCTTGATGATTGATGTGTGATTTCCCTTTCAGAAGTGTGGATTGCATAGTTAGCTTTCTGTGTCAGATAGCAGAGTTGATATGTCAAACCAACTCCATATCATACTTGCATGTTCCATAATGGAGTAGATAGCCTCTCTGTGAAAGGAAACCAAAGTGCATTGCAATTTTCTATTTTGATTTGTTTCCAGCATGCATAATCTAGCCAGTTCTATACTCGTGACATTAGAAATTACCTTTCTTACTTGTGTCTTGTGACTCTGTTGATTACGAATCTCGGATTGATAATTAATGAGTGCATTATACTAAACATATAAGCAACACAACATTTTAGCGGCGTTGTCGGGGAGTTGCAAACGATAGGAAGTGATTTTTAGCTTAGATTGTTTGTATAATTTTTTAAGGCTACTTGAGGGAGGAGGATAAAATGTTTAAGACTTGAGTGAAGAGCCACATGACCACTAGAGTGGGGTTCTATGAAGCTAGGTTGCCTTCTTACCTTCTAGATAGAATTAGGATTTTAATTGAGTTAAAGAATCAAATTTCCATTTTATGCATAGATATAAAGATAACAAGGGTAGATTTGTAAGCTCCAAAGATTCAACCCCCCCCCACTAATCCAACTGACACTGGTGTAGGAAAAATTCCACCAACAGAAAATTCAAGGGGAGCCAGCGAGGCTCCAGAAGGAGAACCTAAAACGAAAGAATCAGTATTGGGACAGGAAGAACGTAAGTCTGCTGAACATTTAGGAGACACGGAAAATCCAGTTTCTGAACCATCCATCAGTAGAATGGAGAAAGAAGAAGGAAATGCAGCCACAGAGACTGAGACTTTTGGGTTTCCAATCTTGGATATTTCCAGAAACATCAACATGAAGAATATCCCACTATCAGCATTACCCACTTTTAGAGGTATGTCAACTGAAGATCCAGATTTATTTTTATTCGAGTTTGACATATTATGTAGAAGCTATAACTACTCATACGATGACCAAAAACTTAAGCTCTTTCCTGCTACAATGAAAGATTCAGCCTTAAGATGGTTCATGAGCTTAGGAGAAAATACAATCCTCTCTTGGGATCAAATGAAAGACACATTTTTACGAAAATACCAAGACTATTGTAAGGATAATGTTAAAAACGACATTTTTAAAATGTAGCACAACATTTTGGTGTCGTTGCCGAGGATGTTGAGGAATCTTGAGCTCAAAATCATTATCCCCCATGGCCTTGGTGATAGCGTATATCCCATAATGGAGTGGGCGAAGCTTTCGATGGGGTCTTGTAAGGCATTGTTTATGCAAGTGCAACCAAACTTTGTCACCCACCTGAAACTTATGTGGCACCCGATGTTGATCATGGCGTTGTTTGTACTTGTCATTGGACTTTTATAGGATATCTTGAACCTATTGCTGGATGTGTTGGATCTGCTCAATGAACCGGGTGGCTTTGTCAGCTTCAGTTGGAGTAGGAGATGAGTCGGTCGAGGTGACTTCAAGGGGAAGTGCAACATCTATGGGACCCAATGGTTGGAATCCCAACCCCACTTGAAAGGGGTTGTGGTCGGTTGAACTATGCAGGGCTCGGTTGTAGCTATGTTGGACATAGGGAAGGCTCTCTTCCCATGTGCGAGGGTTATTTGAATTATACATGTGAAGGATATGCACAATAATTCGATTTACAACCTCGATTTGGCCATCTATTTGGGGGTGGAAGGTCGTGGATTTGGTGAGCTTGGTGTCCAGCAGTGACCAGAGGCTCAACCAGAATGTGCTGAGAAATCGACTATCCTGATCTAAGACAATGGTTTGTGGGATTCCAAAATGTACCCAGACTCGTTCAAAGAAGATCTTGGCAGTGGCCTCTGTTGTGATGCTCTTCTTGCAGGAAACCAAAATCGCCATCTTAGAAAAGAGATCAACAACCACAAAACATCATTTCCCCGCTTGGTGGACGGGAGGCCCAACATGTAGTGCATTGAGATGGAATCCCATGGCCTGTCAGGAGTAGGAAGAGGGGCGTACAAGCCCTATTTCTTAGTGGTCAGTTTGGAAATAGCGCAGAAAGTGAAAGACTTGATATACTTACTAACCTCCTCTCGAAGTTTCGGCCAGTAGAAATGTTTCTGTAGCATCGCCACTATCTTTTCAACACTGAAGTGTCCTGACACCCGACTGTAGTGGGCTTCCCAGATCAGCTTCGCTCGCTCACTTGATGGAAAATATATGTTATGCTCTCCTTCTTCTGGCTCGTTTGGTTCACTAGGCTAGAGCTTGGTGGTAGAAATGGTGGCACTAGGTTCCGTGTCAATGATCCATCTTCCCCTTTCTGGTTCTGGCTCAGAGTCAGAATTTTCATCTGATTCAGAGGCTTTCACTTCGGTCACTAGTGACTACTTTGAGCGACATTCAGAAGTGTTATGCCAAGGACTCTTATGGAAGTCACACCACTTCCCAGTATCTTTCTTTGTCTTTCTGGTGTCCTTCTTTGCTTGCGACTTGGACTGGTTGTCTTGATATTGTCCATATTTTCTCTTTCCTTTGTTCAATGGGTTGGGGTCGTCCTTTCCTGGCTTTGGTTGTGAGGGGTTCCCAGGCCCAAATTGCCGCGTCTGTTGTTTGAGCTTCTGCTCGATTTTGATGACATATCGGTAGGCCGCACCCAAGGATAAGATGTATAGAAATTCCATTTCGATTTGGATGTATCTATGGAGAGCACTGTGATACTTGAGCACCACATGTCACTCCGAATTTTTGATACCCAACTTGGTGCGCAAGGTATGGAAGATATTTGTGAAATCTTGCATTGCTTGGTCTCTTTCTTGCCGTAGTGTGGTCCATTTGGTATACAGGTCGTCATAACTTCTGACAGGGTAGTATTATTCCATAATAGCATCCCTGAAGGATTATGAGGTGGCCATGACTAAAAATAATGAGGTTTCCTCTGTTTCCTTTTTCTCACAGAATGTTTCCCACCAATATTTGACATGGGGAACGGATTTGAGGAGCGTGAAAGTAATATTTTCTCTATTTGAAAAGTTATGGACAGAAAAATACCCTTCTAGTAGATTCAACCACTTATATACAACATATGCGTCTATTTGATCTTCAAATATAGGAATATAAAAGTTTATTTTTACCTTGAAGGGGGTGGTGCCTCCGTTCAAAGAAGATGCATCATCTGTTGGTAGCCACTGAAGGATTTGTGCGAAACTATCCATCATCTCATTCCTCTATTGCGTGAGGGCTTCCTCAATCAACAGTTTGAAAGAATCTCCTTTCCCTTCATTTTTATTTTCTCCTACCATGGGAGGTCTCTTGTGTGTGCGAGAGCTTCTATCCTCAAGAGAAATAAGCTCGAGACCCAACTCTTTGTACTTCGACCTCGTTGGGGACATGCATTAAGACGACAAGGAGAAGACCGCTCTAATACCACTGATCCGGATTTTATGAGCATAACGAAATGAATACAGATTATTAACATGTTCTTAACATAAAATAACAGAGATACAGTAAAACTGGTTTTCTATTCAATAACGAGATAAGCTGAAAGTGTAAAATGTAGCGGAAACAAGCTTGCTGGGATGGTGGTGGCTTATCTCTGAGAAGAGATGTGACGAAAGCACGCATTCGCAAGAAGAAGGTTATAATGAGGCTTTGAAGGAATTTTTACAATAAGCAAGAATTCCAAAAACCCTAGACATCCAAAAACCTAACCCTAGGAGATGAAGCACCAAAAGTCATGTGGGCCCCGTTTGGGAAAGTTAGTACATCAACTTCCTGGGATCGTAACTTTTTCATACGATATCCATTTTAGGCGTGTGATAGCTCGTTGGAAAGGTATCATCGATGAGATTCATTTTGGAGTCTCAATCATGACTTTGGCTATCATTGAGGAGTTTGATCCTGAAAAACCTTTATTTAGGCCCTCAAAATGGACCTGGAAGTTAAAACTGCTAAAAATAGTAAATTGCCAAAATTGTCAAAAAACTATTTTGAGCCAGTTGGAAAACATGGGTGGCCACAAATATCCATATGGATCACTAATTATTTGGCTAGTAACCCTAGAAGACAAGTTGACTCAAGAGAATAATTGGTATTAGGTTATTATCCCACAACAGAAGAAGTTGGCTAGGAGAAATATTATATACTAAGTAAATAGGCACCCAGAATGAGAAGTCGACCAAGGCAGTTAGCCAGAATTAGTAAAAATACAGGAGGCCAGTCTTCATTTTGGTAGGAATTCTCAAAACTGCAGAAGCAACACTTGTGCACACTGCAGTTGCCTAGTTTGTGTGCAAGTTTGGAGGAGAGATGTCGTTGTAGCTGCTGTAGCTAGCAGATTTTGGTTTTTTCTTGGAATATCTCTTGGTTATGGTTTGAACTATCTGATCAAATCTTGTTTTGTGCACTATCCTTGGAGAAAGGTGTGCTACCATTTGTTTGGCTATCTAGCCTAGGGTTTTCTTCCGGAATAATTCTCTGTCAAGGTTAAGCTGCTCAGAGGGTGGCTTTGGCCTATGGTTGGGTGACAATAGTGATATTGTCGATGGTAAAATGAGAACATCCATTATATTCTAACAGTTTATGGGCCCACCCCTCCTTCATTCTGTCTAACCACTGGAAGGGAGCATAACCATAAGTATATTAATCTTGTTGAATAACTGTCACTATAGTTTCTAGGAGGAGCAGTCACCAAAGCACAGTCGCGCTAGGGTTACTAGCATGTGTAGTTGCAGAAACCCTAATTATCTCGTTGAGGTACCTTAAGTGAAGGGATTTCCCTAATTTCCAGATAGACCAGTGTGGCTTAGCCTAGCACATCTCCTGGTACTCTCAGCAAGCCAAGACATCAAGTTTGAGTTTCTGGTCAAATCTAGGGTTGACCAAGTCAAAGCAGCGATGACTTACTCTATGAAGTCAGAAAACAAGTTAGATGGAGCTTCTAACTTAAGAGAATGGAAGACAAGGATTGACCTCATCCTTGCCAAGAATAAAGTGTTGGATATCGTGAAAGGAAATATCATGGAACCAGAGTTTGAAGAAGGAAAAGAGAAGGAACCGCATAATGTTGCATTTATGGAGAAGTTCAAAGACAATGACATCAATGCCATGAGTATCATAGTGGACTCTATAAAAGACCACTTGATACCCTACATCTCCCATCTCGACTCATCGAAGAAGATGTATGATGCCCTAACAAACCTCTTCTCAGTCAGAAACATTAGACAAGTAATGCGTTTGAAGAATGAGCTTCGTGACATGAATATGAATGATGATGACATCATAACATCATAATTTGTGAGAATCTCCTAGTTAAAAAATCAAATACAAGCTATTGAAGAGATCATTTCAGAGAAGGAATTGGTAAACATAGTACTCAATGGTCTTCCAAAGACATGGGATGCATTTTCCACAAGCATGAACACAAGGAATGAGTATCCTACATTTGAGGAACTTTGGACTTGTTGTTCTCAAGAAGAATCAAGGATCGATGCAAAATAGAAACCCCAAAAGAAGTATGATGATCAATCCTTTATAACAAGATTCAAGAATTTCAGGAACAAAAGGAGTTTGGTTCAAGGAAGAGTCCAAATCAAGAGAAAGACATGTTATAAATACAATGCTTCAGCTATCTAAAGTATGGTCACTACAAGAATCATTGTCTCGAGCTAAAGAAAAGGAAGGAGACACATGAAGCATCAATTGCTAAAGAAAAGGAACCTACAAAGAATACCAAGAAGGATAAAACAAACTTCTTCTTTTGAGACAAGGTAACAATACTCTTCTTAGTTCTTGTATATATCTTGTTTGCATAGTCTTTGTATAGATCTTGTATATCTATCTTTTAGAAGATAATGTGTTCAAAGAGAAACCATACCTATGGAAGAAACAAAAAGGATGCTATTATTATGACTACAAGTCAGACAATACAAATGAAAGCATGAAGTACATCAAACAATTCATGTGGAAGTTATTACATAAGTAACAACTGCAAGATAAGCCGAAGTCATAATCAATCTTGAAGTAAAAGAGAATAAGTAAAAGAGAGGAAGAATTCAACAATCAAGAAGAAATTGAAGAAAGACTTATGACACATTGCTAAAGGCAATAAGGATGCAGACGAAAGGGTGGATTATGGAGGGAGATGATTATATACTTCCAAAAGAAAATCATACACTCATACATGAAGCAGGGATTAGGAGGGAGCTAATCCCATGATCCATTGAATATGATGAAGTATATATCCATGGTAACAACCATGAAAAGCAATACGTGTTCAGTTCGACCTTAGAAGAAATCTTCTTCAAAGATAATCCTTAAAGTATCCCTGGTTGTCCATCCACATCCCTGATCCTATGATGAAAGGAAGAAGTGGAATATTTAGGGCATGGAATATATAAGAAATTCCATGGACCCAAGAGCTAAAGAAAAACATGAGGAAGAACATGAAAATTCCAAGAAAGAAAGAGAAGCCAGAACAACCAGTCATTGTATCGAGAATCACAAGATTACCAGCCTGATATGAAATCACTAAAAGCAATCAAGCAAAGGAACTAAAAGTTGTGATGAAGAATAGTGTATATGAATGAAAGAATTTCAAGATCCAGAACTAGAGGTTCTCCTAGATGGAGGGAGAAGACTATGATGATTACTTGTTCCAATAAACCAGACATACCTCTACATGAGTCATTATATCATCCAAAATATCCATGGGTTGGAGTTCAACATTAGATGAATGAAAAGACTGTTCTCCAAAGAAATTGAACAAACAACATATGTAGAGAAACCTCAATGGTTTGAGGTAAACCAGAAAGAGAACCTTGTATGCAGATGGAAGAAGACAACTTGGTGGAGAACCTCCAATGCACAACAGAAGCGTGGTGAAGACTTTTTAACCTCAGTTCAACACTTATATCCAGTTCAGAAGCGTGGTGGGAAATAGTCTGGTTAACCTCAGTTCAACACTTATATCCACTGCGTCTCATCCAATAGTACGAGTAGAGTAAACCGTGAGCTCACTAGCTTGGACGACAACGTTTAGAGAGTGGGGAGATCAGTGTTTGTTTTTTAGTTATTTTCTTGGATAGAGAGAGAATATACATTATTAAAATGAAGAAGCCAGTAAATAAATCATCTCCACACAAAGAGCAATGGGCAAGCTTAGTGAGAGAGGAGTCCAGAGCCTGCGACAGACGGAGTTTGTAGATATTTGTTGACCTTCTGTAGTAATTTTTTGGTGGAAGTCGTTGGAGTTTAGGAGAATGGGGTTTTTAGAGGGGTTCGATTACATCCAGCTTCACGTTATGGTGGTGCCCTTTCCAGCGCAGGGTCATATCAATCCAATGCTGGAGTTCGCCAAACGTCTCGCCTCTAAAAATGTGAGCGTCACCTTTGTGACAACGGAGGCAAACCATAAGCGGATGTTACAAGCCCAAGGCGCAAAATTCGGAGCCTCAAAGAAGCTTGAGGAAGTTCGGTTTGAGACAATCCAAGACGGACTGACTACGGATTCCGAGCGGAATGACCCAGTCATTTTGTGCAAGATGTTATACAATATAGGAGGACTGACGTTGGGAAATCTGATAGAGAGGCTCAACGCTCAAGGCACCCAGATTTCTTGCATCGTTCAAGACCCTTTTCTTGGTTGGGTTTCGGACGTTGCAAAGAGGTTTAAGATTCCTTCGGCTTTTTTCTGGACGCAATCTTGTGCAGTTTATTCAATATATCACCATTTTGTCCATGGAAAACTAGGTATATTTTACATTACAAATATTGCATCGAAGTCTATATTTTTTCATCGTGATCTCATTACTTCTAATTCTAACTTAATGTTCTTCTTGTTTTCAGCGACCCAGTTGGAAGAAACCCAAAAGACGGAGGCTGGGATAGAAATACCGGGACTTCCACCGCTGACTCTCTCTGATCTGCCATCCCCTCTGCAACCTTCAACTCCCGACGGGGGTTTGCTGCAAGTCGTAGTGAATCAATTTAAGTCTCTGCCAGAGGCGACGTGGGTACTTGGAAATTCGTTTAACGAACTCGAATCCGAAGAAATAAACTCAATGAAATCGACAGCTCCCATTCGCACTGTCGGTCCTCTCATAMCCTCTGCTTTCTTGGACGGACGGAATCCCCGGGACACAGACTCCGTTGCACATATGTGGARAACYGTAAACTGCATGGATTGGCTGAATACTAAGAAACCCGCAAGCGTTGTGTAYGTTTCCTTCGGAAGCCTCGCGGTTCTTTCGAAAGAACAAAATAATGAGATAGCTCTTGGGTTGAAGGCGAGTGGATATTCCTTTTTATGGGTTATTCGTCCATCCTCTTCAAATGGGGAGATTCACAGTGACGAAAACTTGCCGGAGGGTTTCCCGAACGAAAGCTCCGAACAGGGACTCGTCGTTCCATGGTGTCCACAGCTGGAAGTGCTTTCTCATGCATCTGTCGGTGCATTTATGACGCACTGTGGATGGAATTCGACGCTGGAAGGACTCAGCTTGGGAGTTCCCATGTTGGCGGTTCCTCAGTGGAGCGATCAGGCAACCAATTCTCTATACGTTGCCGAGAAATGGAAGACAGGATTGAGATTGAGTAAACGATCAGCAGATGGACTGGTAGGGAAGGACGAAGTGGAGAAAGGTATCAGGACGTTCATGGAAACTGAGCGTGGCAATGAGCTTAGGATGAACGCTTTACGCTGGAAGACATTAGCGAGTGAGGCGATGGTTGAAGGCAGGTCTTCAGACAAAAATATCGATGAATTTGTCGAAGAGATTGCTGCCAAGGCATTGTCCATGTCTCGTTCACATGTTCTGATTGGATGAGAATGCATGGGTTCTTGAATTACCGTAAGAAAGGAGATTCTTTGAAATCGAATCAGACTAAATACATCGTGGTGCTGTAATAAACTATGAATGATGCCTCCATGAACGTTGGCTCGACGTCAGATTTTACAATCAAACTTTCCATCAAAATAGTAGGAGCCCATTCAATCTTACTATTCATGATATTATGACAATGATGCGTCATCGAGACAATATTTCTTGCAAGTGAGCTAACTTCCTATGTTAATCCCTAATAGTGAATGTTAATCCTTCATAGTGAAATTAAGTGTGATGTAAGAGAGTTTAAAACTATTAAGTGTGATGTAAGAGAGTTTATAACAATATTTACAGCATGACCACCTTCCTTCACTATATTCTTATAGACAAGTGTGATGTAAGAGAGTTTATAATAATATTTACAGCTTGACCACCTTCCTTCACTATATCCTTATAGACAAGTGGAAAAAAATAGATGGTTTAGTAGATAAGGAGTGGGGTTGATTTGTTTACCAAATCAGCAAAGTTAAGTAAGATTTAATACATATTTTTAGTAGATAGCAGTGTGATGTATCACTCTGTTTTTTTAGGCATACTAAGAAAATAATGGATATTGTTAGTTAAGAGCAGTGTGATTGATCATTTTCATTTTATACGTTTGATGAAAAAATAATGATGAAATAAAATGTAATATGTAATAGATAATTTTAATAGATTTGGAATGGAATATATTAAAATATGCAACATTAAAATATGTGTTGCTAGAATAAGATTTTATAGAATAAAACATTTTTTTTTAGCTTTTTTTTTTTATTAGGTATGAAGTTTTGGATTAAATATTAATATGTTTGACCAAATTTTTAAATGAGTTGTGGACTTTTTTTTTTTGTTTTTCACAAATAACCTAATTGTAAGTTATGATATATATTTCTAATTTTTTTTTGTTAAATCTTTATTCTCATGTGAATGAGCAAGTAAGATTTAATTATGAGAGTTTGCACCATAATTATTTTGTAAATAATTTAATTCAATTATTAATATTATTGAAATAGATAATGTTAATCATTTAAATATATCAATATTTATTTTGTAAATAATTTATTTATTTTTATTATTATTGTCACTTGAAATAAATAAATAAATAAATGATTTAAAGTGCAAGAGATATAAGCTTGTTTCATTACACATATTAGTTAACTTATATCACAACTAAGAAAGAATGTGATGTGTGCCTATCCTTCATGTTTGTCATGGATTTCACAACTTTCTACCTGTAGAACAACATGTTAACCATTAGTAGCAAAGTGATAGAGGTTAAATGTTTATAGCCTCCCTATGCCTTTAATTGTCTCTAAATATGCTTCATTTATAGCCATAATTTCACTCTTGGGATATCCCTTCAACCTTCTTCAATACTTTTCCTAATCCTCCTTGGCTTTAGTGTTTTTCATTTATAGGTATCTTTTTGGCCTCCTATGTACCATTTTGGACATTACAACAATCTCTTCTCAACCTCCCATGTATTCTTTTGGACACTACAACAATCTCTTCCCTCATGGAGGTTCCACAAAATGGAGAAGAGAAAAGTTAAAACACCCCCATAGATTTTTATAGAAGTGCACAAGAAGAGAACTTAAACATGAATTTATTAGGGAGCAAAACATTAAAGAAAACAAGGATAGTGTGGATCAAAAGAAGACAAGTATAGTGTGGCTCATCGCTTTGATGAACATGGTGTCTATGTCGATCCATGGGACATGCATTTACCATGCAACGTCAGTAAGGATTCACTCTTTGTGGAGTGGTATCATATTCAATATCAAAGTCTTGAACTTGATGATCTTTAATGTCATGAATATTGAGATCAAACAGTTTGATTCCTAAGTCGCTGCAAAAGTTTTCAAAGTGCAGGTAAGACTAACTTTCTTAAGATACTTCTCAGTAAGATAAGGTCGAGTTGTGCAAGTAACTCGAACAACAATATTTTTGTTGTCATATAAAAGTATTTCAAATTAATTTTATATGTTTTTTCTTTTAGAAAAATTATTAAGGTGAAGTTTACTGACTCATTCACCATGTTACCTTCAAATAATGTTATAGGGCATGTACAAACTAATGATGGTCTCTTAGGACACGTTAGTGGCAATGAAAACATAGAAAAACAACAATCTATTAACTTGGAGGTATTACTCAAAGGTACTTTTACAATGAATTAGAATATGGTGTAAAAGGATGAAGGCTCTTCACTCAGTCATCGATGAGATAAGAATAGGGGAGCCTAGTTGTTTCCAAGATAATGAGGACATAATGCTTGAGGATGCCCCATAATCTATAATACACTGATAAATTGTAAATGTGTTAATGATGACCTGTATTTTAAATGGGGTAGAAGATGGAAGTCATTCTTGGATAAGTTGATCCCAATCAAGGGTGATGGCCTATGATGGGTGTGGGTACACACTTACATTTTCCTTACAAGGATAAGGTCTAGTAGACATTTTATTACTAGAGGTGGAAGGGGTTCCTTCAAGTCTACATGATTGAGCATCATTCGTGAGGTAGATTGGGTATGCGGGGGGATTGCCCATGTGAGGAGTAACAAATGATGTCAAGGTGCATGGAACCTCACATGATGGAGTAATGGGTGCATGTTGGGGGAGGGGACACATCGAAGTGTGAGGAAAACTACTAAGTTTATTGTGTTGTGTGCACTCCAAACAGACTACTTGGACTAGATCTGAAGTGAGTTTAGGGCACTGATGGGCTCGGTGATCATAGAGCTCAAAAAATGGGTGTTGAGACCCGAAATTGACATTCCCATTACCCTATTATACTCTTCATCTATACCTTTTTTGGCCTACCTAAGCTTGGGTGAACGACAAGAATGCTACCATTAGCCAGTGATAAGGTCATAAGGTAAAGTATGGTTAATTCATGCATTTTGTGGTTTATTGAGTTAGGGAATTGAATATTTCATGTACTAATGCTTCAATTTTCCATGTATAAATCTTTGACCTCTAGATATACAACGTTCCTGTACCAGCTCAGTTATCCGATACTTGTGCACCAAGGCTACCACTGTCCGAATCCGGTACCAAACGCATCTGGTACTAAAATCTCATCTGTTGCGATCTGGTACCAATGACCATGGACTGTTGTGATCTGGTACCACCATTTGCGCATTGTCACGATCTGGTACCATCTACCTGTCACAATCTGGTACCAATATAGAAAGCCGAATGTACCAAGTTTAGCCCCAGATCGCCCAAGACAACTGGTGGATGTTTATTTGCTTTAGCAAGGCTATGTTAGAATAGTTTGTTGATTGTCTCATCCTCATGCACTTCGTGTCATGAGGATGAAGCTAAAATATGTAACCGAATAATTAAATTTAAACATTTGACTGATTTGCAAATCATGTCACCTCCTTGTGTTTCACGACTAAGACTGTTAAATAGTCGTGGCAAGGATGGTGGAAGTGTAGGAGAGTTAGCATATTACCAACTTGTGAAGCAGCATGTGATATTGCAGAACATATTCTGAGTGAAGACTAATAGAAGAACGCCATTTATCTCCATGTCTTGATTGTCCATGATTGAATATGAGTTGAGTTGTTAACAAAAGTTTGATGTTATGTTTGAGATTTGAGTAAGAGTAATGTGTGGGTTGAAGACAATCTTACTGTAGACTTTAGTAGTTGACCTATTGAAGCAGCAAGGGCCCAACGCCCAACAAAGGTCAGCATCTTCGTAGATTAGCATTAGCATTTGTTTTCAGTAGTGTAAATGTTAAATTAGTTGAAGCTTTAACTCTGTTAGATGATAGAAGTACAGCTTAGACTAGGATTTCCATTATATAATTGCTTAGAGATCTTTACTTGCTCTGTTTTTGCATATGCTCTGTTTTTATGAATTTGGTTTTTAGACATGATTGTTGGCAGCAGTGGTTAGACATATTTGAAGGAGAACTAGTGAAGTCCACAACAACACATTGTGAACCACAACATACTCAGTATATTGACTATTGAACTACCCATGCTATGTCTTGATGATTGATGTGTGATTTCCCTTTCAGAAGTGTGGATTGCATAGTTAGTTTTCTGGGTCAGATAGCAGAGTCGATCTGTCAAACCAACTCCATCTCATACTTGAATGTGCCATAATGGAGTAGATAGCCTCTCTGTGAAAGGCAACCAAAGTGCATTGCAATTTTCTATTTTGATTTGTTTCCATCACGCATAATCTAGCCAGTTCTATACTAGTGACAATAGAGATTACCTTTCTTACTCGTGTCTTGTAACTTTGTTGATTACAAATCTCAGATTGATAATTAATGAGTGCATTATACTAAACATATAAGCAACATAACATTTTGGCACCGTTGCCAGGGAGTTGCAAATGGTAGGAAGTGATTTTTAGCTTAGATTATTTGTATAATTTTTTAAGGCTGCTTGAGGGAGGAGGATAAAACGTTTAAGAATTGAGTGGAGAGCCACGCGGCCACTAGAGTGGGGTTTTCCGAAGCCAAGTTGCCTTCTTACCTTCTAGATAGAATTAGGATTTTAATTCAGGTAAAGAATCAAATTTCCATTTTATGCATAGATATAGAGATAACAAGGGTAGATTTGTAAGCTCCAAAGATTCAAAAACAACCCCCCCCACTAATCCAACTGACACTGGTGCAGGAAAAATTCCACCAACAGAAAATTCAAGGGGAGCTAGCGAGGCTCCAGAAGGAGAACCTAAAACGGAAGAATCAGTATTGGGACAGGCAGAACGTGAGTCTGTTGAACATTTAGGAGACACAAAAAATCCAGTTTCTGAACCATCCATGAGTAGAATGGCAGAAAAAGAAGGAAATGTAGCCACATAGACTGAGACTTTTGGGTTTCCAATCTTGGATATTTCTATAAACATCAGCATGAAGAATATCCCACTATCATCATTACCCACTTTCAGAGGTATGTCAACTGAAGATCCAGATTTATTTTTATTTGAGTTTGACATATTATGTAGAAGCTATAACTACTTAGATGATGCCCAAAAACTTAAGCTCTTTCCTGCTACAATGAAAGATTCAACCTTAAGATGGTTCATGAGCTTAGGAGAAAATACAATCCTCTATTGGGATCAAATGGAAGACACATTTTTATGAAAATACCTAGACTATTGTAAGGATAATGTTAAAAACGACATTTTTAAAGTGCAGCACAACATTTTGGCGTCGTTGTCGGGGATGTTGAGGAATGTTGAGCTCAAAATAATTATCCCCCATGGCCTTGGTGATAGTGTATGGCCCATAACGGAGTGGGAAAATCTTTCGATGGGGTCTTGTAAGGCATTGTTTCTGCAAGTGCAACCAAACTTTGTCGCCCACTTGAAACTTATGTGGCACTCGATGTTGATCATGGTGTTGTTTGTACTTGTCATTGGACTTCTATAGAATATCCTGAACCTGTTGGTGGATGTGCTGGATCCTCTCAATGAACCGTATGGCTTTGTCATCTTTAGTTGGAGCAGGAGATGAGTCGGTCAAGGTGACCGCAAGGGGAAGTGCAACATCTATGTGACAAAATGGTTGGAATCCCAACCCCGCTTGAAAGGGGTTGTTGTTGGTTGAGCTATGCAGGGCTCGGTTGTAGCTATGTTGGACATAGGGAAGGCTCTCATCCCATGTGCGAGGGTTATTTGAATTATACATGCAAAGGATATGCACAATCATTCGATTTACAACCTCGGTTTGGCCATCTATCTGGGGGTGGAAGGTCGTGGATTTGGTGAGCTTGGTGTCCAGCAATGACCAGAGGCTCGACCAGAATGTGCTCAGAAATCGACTATCCCGATCTAAGATAATGGTTTGTGGGATTCCAAAATGTACCCAGACTCGTTCAAAGAAGAGCTTGGCAGTGGCCTTTGCTGTGATGCTCTTCTTGCAGGAAACCAAAATCATCATCTTAGAAAAGAGATCAACAACCACAAAACACAGTCATTTCCCTGCTTGGTGGATGGGAGGCCCAACATGTAGTCCATTGAGACGGAATCCCATGGCCTGTTAGGATTAGGAAGAGGGGCGTACAGGCCTTATTTCTTAGTGGTCGATTTGGCAATAGCACAGGAAGTGCAAGACCTGATATACTTACTGACTTCCTGTTGAAGTTTTGGCCAATAGAAATGTTTATGTAGCATCGCCACTGTCTTTTCAACACTGAAGTGTCCTGCCACTCGACTATAGTGGGCTTCCCAAATCAGCTTCGCTCGCTCACTTGATGGAACACAGATATTGCGCTCTCCTTCTTCTGGCTCATGTGGTTCACCAGGCTGGATCTTGGTGGTAGCAATGGTGGCACTGGGTTCTGCATCAATGATCCTTCTTCCCCTTTCTAGTTCTGGCTCAGAGTCATAATCTGCATCTGATTCAGAGGCTTTCACTACGGCCACCAACAACTAATTTGAGCGGTAGTCAGAAGTGTTATGCCAAGGACTCTTATGGAAGTCACACCACTTCACAGTATCTTTCTTTTTCTTTCCAATCTCCTTCTTTGTTTGCAACTTGGACTGGTTGTCCTGATACTGTCCATATTTGATCTTTCCTTTGTTCAATGGGTTGGGGCCACCCTTTCCTAGCTTTGGTTGTGAGGGGTTCCCAGGCCCAAATTGTCGCGTTTGTTGTTTGAGCTTCTGCTTGATTTTGATGGCATATCGGTAGGTCGTGCCCAAGGATGAGATGTACAGAAATTCCATTTCGTTTTGGATGTATCTATGGAGAGAACCACAATACTTGAGCACCACATGTCACTCTGAATCTTTGATACCCAACTTGGTGCGCAAGGTATGGAAGATATTTGTGAAATCTGGCACTGCTTGGTCTCTTTCTTGCCGCAGTGTGGTCCATTTGGTATATAGGTCGTCATAACTTTCGACAGGATAGTATTGTTCCTTAATAGCATCCCTAAAGGATTCTGAGGTGATCGTGACTGAAAATAATGAGGTTTCCTCTGTTTCCTTTTGCTCACAGAAAGTTTCTCACCAATATTTGACATGGGGAATGGATTTGAGGAGTGCAAAAGTAATATTTTCTCTATTTGAAAAGTTATGGATAGAAAAATACCCTTCTAGTAGATTCAACCACTTGTCTACAACATATGCATCTATATGACCTTCAAATATAGGAATATAAAAGTTTATTTTTACCTTGAAGGGGGAGGTGCCTCCATTCAAAGAAGATGCATCGTCTATTGGCAGTCACTGAAGGATTTGCGCGAAACTATCCATCATCTTGTTCCTCTATTACGTGAGGGCTTCCTCAATCAACAATTTGAAAGAATCTCCTGTCCCTTCATCTTTATTTTCTCCTGCCATGGGAGGTCTCTTGTGCTGCGAGAGCTTCCGTCCTCAAGAGAAACAAGCTCGAGACCCAACTCTTTGTACTCCGACCTCGTTGGGGACATGCATTAAGACGACAAGGAGCAGACCACTCTGATACCACTGATTCAGATTTTATGAGCAGAACAAAATGAATACAGATTATTAACATGTTCTTAACACAAAATAATAGAGATACAGTAAAACTGGTTTTCTATTCAATAATGAGATAAGATGAAACTGTAAAATGCAGCAGAAACAAGCTTGGTGGGATGGTGGCGGCTTATCTCTGAGAATAGATGTGACAAAAGCGCGCATTCGCAAGAAGAAGGTTATAATGAGGCTCTGAAGGCATTTTTACAATAAAAAAGAATGCCAAAAACCCTAGACATCCAAAAACCTAACCCTAGGAGATGAAGCCCCAAAAGTCATGTGGGCCCCGTTTGGGTAAGTTAGTACATCAACTTCCCGAGGTCGTAACTTTTTCATATGATCTCCATTTTAGGTGTGTGATAGCCCGTTGGAAAGATATCATCGAGAAGATTCATTTTGGGGGATCAATCATGCCTTTGGTGTTAGGATATTTAGACACTTAGGAGTTAGTTAAGATCTACTTGGTCTAATATGTCGTTAGGTAAAAGTGTGTTTCTTTAGTATGCATTAGTATGCATTTGTAGTTAGGAAATCC
>ML830287.1:22965-39888 GCA_009831015.1 Picea engelmannii | reverse complement strand
ATACTAAGATAGACACGTTATTTGATTCGGGGTCACAAGCAAATCTTATTTCTAAAGAGACTGTTAAGAAACTTAAGTTGGAAACAAGTCCACATCCTAAGCCATACCCTCTTGGTTGGATATGTGATAATGCTAAGTTACAATTAACCAGGAAGTGTAAACTTAGGTTTTCTATAACTGCTAATTTTGTTGATGAGGTAGAGCTTGATGTGATTCCGTTGGACATATGTGGTATTGTGTTGGGAAGCCCGTATTTGTATGATAGGAAAGCTATTTTCTATCATCAGGAGAATAAGTATCATTTGTTTAAAGATGGGGTTGAGTATGTTGTTAGAGCTCACACTAAGAAGATGAATTTATCAATCATAAATGCAGGGCAAATGAAGAGGTTAGTTAATGCTAGTAAAAATTTTGTTCTCTTAATGATCAAACCTAAAAATGATGTTGAGAACGAAGCATTTCAAGGTTGTGATAAAAAGTTAAAATCCAGTCTATTTGAAGTTGTTAATCCATTAGTCCATATGTTGGGTCCTCCTTGATTCAATGCTACTACGACAATTTCCGTGTCGTTCATATGTTCAAGAGAAATCCAACCTAAACAAGCCTTCTATCGAGTCGGCCATCTACAGTCTTTAAAATTTCTACCATGTTGGCCTTCCCTGAGTTAGTTCTATATCACTTTATGCCCCGATCTACTTCAAATTTGTTACATATTTCGTGTCATTGATGTGGGATACATTAAGGCCCTCCTGTGATGATTCTATTCCTATCGACTTCAACACATTATCTAGGAATTATACTTAGAAATCATTAAGTACCTTGGAACCTGCATGCCTTAATGCCAGGTCTCCTCGCTTTCAATAGTGGGTTCACAACATTGATCCCTGATTGGAAGATTCCATCAAGTGTTTGACTTCAACTCATTCATTCACATTCGTTGGATTGTACTAGAGTACCTTGGGAGTCATTGAAATCAATGGTGATTTCCCTCGCACTTG
Source organism: Picea engelmannii (assembly GCA_009831015.1). Taxonomy (NCBI): domain Eukaryota; kingdom Viridiplantae; phylum Streptophyta; class Pinopsida; order Pinales; family Pinaceae; genus Picea; species Picea engelmannii. Next base: position 38,890 of record ML830287.1, on the reverse strand, counting down.
TTAACGATATTCATTAATGACCATTAATCAAGTGGTTTCTACCATGTTCGTCTTCGACACTTGTAATAACATGGATAGATTTGTACTTCGGAATGATGGAAATGAAGACCCTGGATCTCACCATATCGGTCTAGGTTGTGACGGAGTATTCATAAGTTTGTACTGACACATAGATCCACTATGTATGTCTCAAGGCTATGTCCAAATTTGAATTCTTAAGAGCATAGATCCACAGTGTATTTCTTGTGGCTATGTTGAATCATGATGAAATGGATCCACAATGTATGTTTGGTGGCCATTACTCACTTGAAACTCATGGTTAGAGTCACTTATAGTCTGAGTATGGGAATGCCTACCTCAGAAGATGGTATATTATTATGTAGATGCTTGATTGTTTGCAGGGTCCCAACCGATGCGCTCCTGGTTTTCGACACACACATTCTACAAAGCATTTCAACTGTCACAGGTTCCAATTTCATGCTTTGGGGGGCATTCTATTACACATTATTTTGGTCACCCGTATGATCAAAGAACGATATGTGCATAACTCACTTCCATGTTACCTGAAAATACTAAATGAGACTTTCTCCATGAGAAAAGTGGATTATCTTTTCTTCCTTTAAAACTATGTCAAAGGAGATCGTTTCACCCTGCTCAATGCTTGGGGTGTAGCGATGATTTATCATCGCATGTTGCACCAAAACTATAATATGACGTCTCCACAGGTTACCTGTGCATAGGGTGCGACGATCCTCAAACAAGAGAAAAGGTAAAATTCACGAAAGTTCTAGAAGGGAATCTTCTAGAAGATGAGGTGGCCTCCGATCGGTTTGGATCTTCCTCGATTATATGATTTAGTGGGATCATCCTAATCTCCTCATCCATCCCTCTTTCACCCTATATAAGGAGGGATCTCTCACGGGAAAGGCTAGGCTGGCTTATGCATGAAGAATTCTGTTGTAGATTGTACTTGAGATAGCTTTGTTTTAGCTCTCCAAGTCAGGTTGTGAATTCTCTTCATCAAAAGCATTGGATAAAAGTGTGTGTGTTGAAGAAAAGGGACATTGGAAGGGACCTTGAAACATCAAGGCATGGGTTGTATTCTCCACTTTAATTTAATATAATGCAAAAATACATTTCTTCCCTATAAAGGTGTCTTTACTTTTATTGTATAACTCCTCGATATTATAAATAGAATTCACTGGAATATATATATTGTTTTTCTCTCTCTTTGTTGGTTTGTGATTTTTAATAGGTTTACCATCCCACAAATCCAAAGATGGAGCAGGAAGGATGACACTAGCGAGGATCAAATGTTGTTTAAATGGTATGTCATTTGTCCCTCTCTGAACTAGTTTATATGACAATGAAATATAAGGATAAGCTTGTATTCTGCCCTGTTTTGTTCTAGTTTCTTGTTGAAGTTAGGGAGATTAGTTTGTGTCTGCACTTACCGATTTGTATGATAATAATAGCCTTCCAAGTCTATTGAGAAAGAGTCATGGTATCAGATGGCCATTGATGACTCTGTGTTTTGATCATTTTTCCTTTGTCCAAATCTCTTTTTGCACATGGAGATTATATAGTTTATACTTCTATTAGATCTTTTTGAATGTATTATTAGGTTTCTTCCATCGATTTCCTATGGATCAACATAAGGTATGTCTATTCCTTATTTTTGATGATTTTATGATGGTTTTTCTTTAATTGAGTGAGTGCAATCTATTAACACTTGTTGTTTATTTGAAAAAGGTAAAAAAAAAACTCCATCCCTTGATCTGGCCCATGATACAACCCATGATCTGACCCTCGAAGCATAGTGCATTTGTGGGTTGGTATATCACCGGGCTCTTCCTGGAAAATATGAAACATGGGTTTTGTACTTGTTCGAACCCTCCAGCTATGGAACTCATTACTTTTATTTGAACCATTGTGTTCAACCTCTATTTTGAGCGCATGAGTTGTTAAGAAGATACTGTCTGTTATTAAGTTTTAATGATTTTCTGTTGTAGGAGAGCGTCGAACCTTTCAGTGGTCGACCTCTTAGCTATGTATAAAAAAACTATAAATGATGGAACTCTCTCTCAGACCAAGAATGGATAATGATATAATCAATATTTTTTGAATTAGCCTCTTTAAACTCGTTTCTACTATTAGTATAAGATAATGCATTGATCATGATTGTCTATTGAACCATAGTAGTACCATGACTATCTGGGGGGGCCACCAGTGGTCCGTGTCTCTTGTTTATTTGTTGTATCTTCATATTTGTGCATAGAAATCTTGTGTGCAGGTTGCTTACTAGATTTGTGTTTCCTATATAACTTACAGGTTACTTGTAGTTGTCTATACCTAAATATTTGATTGTCCATTCTCTGGCATATAACATCTCTTATGCAGGTTGTGTTTTACTGACGTGTATATGCTCATAATCATCTAAGTGTTGATTTCAAATATATTTTGAACGATGTTTACAGACTGTATTGATTATAATAACATATATCTAATCAATTGATATTTCCTTAATGACAAAGCTTTCCATAGAATCTCTTGTTTATACTTCGCACATCTCTGTAGAAATTAATATTGAATTGATTCCGCTTGAATTATCAGTAGTGTTAAGGTGCCATCATGATATAATTCACCATCATAGACATAACCATTACATTTGAATGTCGTCATGATGCTGTTTATTTCTAGTCAGTGAGATCAATGTAACGATGTGGTTTACTTTCTGTAGGATAAGAGTAATTTCGAGTTTTTAAAGAGATGATTTAAGAATAGAGTTCACTATGAAGAAGTGATTTTGAAATATATCTTGTGTTTATTCAAGGAATTCCTACTTATTCAAGAATTGCTTGCTTAGAGTAATAACCTCACTGTTCATAGGTATAGATTTCTTTTAAAGATTTTTTTACTTAAACTAATGAGCTCACTGATTATCATTATAGATTACTCTGTAAATTTAAATTAAATCTTACAGTCTAAACAAAGTTCAGTTTATTTAGAATCTCTTTCTAAAATAGAATTGTAGATTAAAAATAGAGCAATTAGTTTTCGTTTCTACCTTGAGTCATACTATGTCACAACTCTAAGTTTACTTACCCTGGTCGATAATTTAATTGAGGGAAATTAAGTTATATATTTTACCCATCATTTTTGGTGCCATTGTCGGGGAGTTGTCCAAAGGTAGAAAACAATTAGGAAGTAGATTATTTCTGAGCATTAGTACTAGTTTGGGGGCAGGGGAACTTTAACACGAGAGGTAAGAACCTGCACATTTGTTATAGTAGGTTCCCTGAAACCCAATGGTAGTTTTATTTTTGTGTCTCTTTCATGAACAAACCTAGGGACCCAAAGTGCAGATATATTAAAACCAATCCAAAAATTCCGACCAAAGTTCCTTCTAACCTTTTTGGGGGAATGAATACTCCATCTATAAACTCTACAGAACAGTATAAAAAAGTACAAGTAGGAGATAAATCAACCCAAAAATCTAAAAAAGTTTTCGAATAGACAAAAAATGGGGAGACCATAGAACATAAAGTTGAGACACCAATAATAGTAGGACATGAGGTAAAATCACTCGAACCTTCCTCAAAACCAGCCAATACAACCTTTTCCTTTTTATCACCATGAGGGGATTCTAACTTTATAGATATCATTGACCCTGAACATGTGAATTCCCTATTTGGAAGTTCAATGAATATAGTTGTGTCACAAGTTGAAATCACAACTTTTGAACCAATAGTTTCAACAGGCTCAATCAAAGTCCCTGACAACCAAATCGTAGATAATTTTTTCTATCGGAGAAATATCTCTCCTGAAAAAGAACCTTGGGACACCTCATTATCTCCAAGAATAAAACCACTAATGTATTCTCTTTTGGGGAATCATATCAGTATGGATGATCTGGAGGATCACAATCATGTGAGCCATGATTAGGGAGAAGAAGTAGGAAACTAGACAAAAACCACTTTTGGGTTTCCAATTTTGGATACCACACAAAATGTTAATATGAAGAATATTCCACTTTCTGCACTACCTAATTTTTATTGTAAGAGCAGTGAGGACCCAAACACCTTCTTGTTTGAGTTTGACATCTTGTGCATAAGTTATAACTACTTGCAAGATGCTAAAAAATTAAAACTATTTCCTACCACTCTTAAAGATTCTGCACTTAGATGGTTCATGGGATTAAGAGAGTCTAGTATCAGATCTTGGGAAGATATGAAGACCATATTCCCTAGTAAATACAAAGACTGTTTCAAATCTAAAGATTATCGTAATGATATCTTTAAAATTCAAAAATTAGAAGATGCGAGTCCTGAAGATTACATGGAACTGTTTTCCTATATCTCACAAAAATCAAAATATCATGACCTTCCAGATGATGCAATCAAAACACTTTTTATTAAAGGAATTTTCGAAGAATATATGGAAATACTTAATCTGATGGCATTAGGATATGTCTCCCATAAACCATTTTCTCAGATTTGTGATATTTGTAGAAACTACTCGAGAAGCAGGGTGAAAACTGGAAAGGGTGTTCGGGATCCCTATAGTACAAACTCGAAAGGAGTTATGATGCAGGAGCATCACTCCACCTCAACACACGCCAGCCGATTAACATGCATGTTGCACATTCATGGAAGGGAGAGGCACCACCCTCTCATTTTTCCTCGAGACTCAAAAGTGTGATCAAGGCATTAATGATGACAAGATGGAAGAGCCAAGTTGTGCCTTCACACAAGTTGGAGATAAGGTCTCCATTAAGTGGTTGATGGTAGGAGGGATATGCATCCAATTTGGAGTAGATATCCATCATTGTAATTTTTCCATTAGATAGGCATTTTAAATGGTGATTTGACACCACTAGCTTATCTTGGAGGGAAGCTCGTCGAGCCCCTCTTGTATAAATCTTTGTATTGTATGCTCGGTAGAGGCTATTGGAATTTGAGGAAAAATCATTGTAAGCCAAGTTAGAGAGGTTGATGAGAATTGAGACTCAGTTGCAGTCTAAACTCAACATTTGTAATTTGATATTCTGCCATTAATAGAAAATGACATTTTTTCATGTTATTAATTTCTGTGTAATGGATATTTTGTGGTGAATGTCATTTGTATGCATTCGAATTGTAGATGAATGTTAGAAATCATCTGCAGGGATAGAGATACATTTTTATATCTGTAAGTGTGTTGGATTAGGTCTGGTTCTCTAGGTTAAGTGAAAGGAGTGCGCAATAGAGTGTGGAAAATCTATGAACTAATGCAAGGAGTGCATGTCTGAACTTAGTGGAGTTAGAAGAGAAACTGTCAGGAGGGCATACCAGGATAATCATAGACTAGGGAGGAAATTTCAAGGTGGTTAAGTACCTTGGGAATAAATATTGTGTAGGAGGAAGAACAGTTTAGAGTCACTTAATAATCTAAAATGTCTTTCCAAGAGGGCATAGAGCAAGTACGAGAACATACAAGAGAAACACGGTTGGAAGTGTTGGATTCCTTAAGAGAACCCCAGGGATGATGAACACTCTGAGGAAGGAAGTATTTGCAAGAGTGCATCGACAAAGGAAAGGAGATTCCTTAAGATGCTCAGATAGGCTAAGGGAGAAGCCATCGAAAAACTTAGCCGAGCGCAAGACGTGCGCCAAGGAGACTGTAAGTTCATCTTACAAGCTCAGGAGGAAAAACAAGAAGCTTTCAGGAGGGTATGAGGAATTTCATTTGAGAACATAGAGGAACGGGGAAAATCAAAGGTTTTCAAGACGAGAAAAGTCACAGAAGAATCTGCGCAGAACTCTGCAAGGAGTCCAGAAGAATTTCAAGAATAAACTAAGTCTCGAAAAGAAAATTGCGCTAAGTGTGAAAAAGGATTCAAGGACTTGCTGAAGTTATAGAGACCGTGAAAATATCCCATCATCGAAGGAGACATGTGGCAGAATATCAAGAGAAACGAGAGAAGGAGCTTCGAGATATTTTCCAAGAGAAAACAGAGAACTTCATGAAGAGCGAAGTGCAGAGTGATTCTGGACCGCTAGATCCAGGAGGATCTATGGTGGAGATCTACGTATTTCGGAGGAAGTTTCTGCAAAGGAAAAGGAAAGGAGGAGAGCACCCGAAGATATGGGAGCCGAAGAAATCCTGGTCATCCATTGAGATAGGACGTGTGGCGAGAAATCAACACTTCGTTGATTCACAAATTAGAAAGGATAGAGTTGAGAGAAGAGAGGACTCGCAAAGTCCGAACTCACAATTTGATCACAATCATTGAGCACGAGGGGAACATGGACCGTAGATTTGGTCTTGGAGGATTTGCCAATTCAGGAATCGAGAAAAAGGGAGTAAGTAGCTCGCGAAATCTCCAAAGCATGGATTTAGGAATGGAGCTAGGCCATGGTCATAGACCATGGTCACATCAAAGGAGAATCCTAGCATAGAGAGATAACATCCATTGGCTTCAAGATTTGAAAAGCGCGAAGGAGAGGGTCTGTGGTTGCCACAAAAATTGCGTCGAAAAGGTGGAAGGGACTGTGTCAAGTTAATTTGGTTCACATCAAGAGCCCAACGTGCCATTCGGCTCAGTGACTTGAATGATCCTAGACTGGGAGGTCGCCGCCAAGTGGTATTAGAGATAATACAAAATTTATTTTTGTAGCAAGGGAGACAGAGTGCGATACTCTTTTGAAGTTGTTGCAAGGTGTGCAATAGATGATAAACAACTAGGTGGGTTCTAGGTGATGCGAGATGACCATTGGAAGTTATGAGAATAGTCAAGGAGAAGTCTACCTGTAGAAAATAAAAGAAGAGATGGACAAGGAGCTCAGTGAAATCCGAGTAGAAATGGAGAATCTAGCATTCAAGATGCAGCAGGAGGAAAAGGTGCATTGGAGGTATGAATGGCCTTTGAAGAGAATAACTAAGTGGCCTGTTCAGAAGTTGTTGGCCAAAGGGAAGAAACATATGTTAAAATGGTGGTTGAGGTATGCTAAAAACCTCAATGATGAGGGAAAGAGATTTGGAAAGGGTCCCGTAGGTTTCCAGGTGGGCAATGAGAAGGGATCAGTGGATCTCGTAAACTGCTAGGAGGGAAGAGGAGACATCCCAAATTGCCAAGTGGGCAAGGGAGAAGAGTTGAGCTCAGCCAAGAGTTCAAGTCAGAGGGTGTTGATAGATGAGGAGGAGGTAGAATAAAGACCTCGCTCAGGTGAAAATTCATGTGGAATTGTGGACCATGTTAATGAAGACGATGAGAAGTTAAATACTTCCACCATCGGGGAGAAGGATCAAAGGAGTATTTAGATCATTGGGGGAATAGAGGTATTCTTGTCACATAGCCCGATTAAGAATGGAGCATGTGTTATATATGCAGCAAGAAGACAACTAGCAGTGACTGTGATGGAGGGGGAGAAGGAGATGGAACAGATACTGAATTGTATCCCAACATAAGAGGAATGCCCAGTTGAGTTACTCACTCAGTGGGAAATGGAATTAAAGCCACTAGAGGATTGCTTGGACAGTCCAACACCAGAAGGTGGCTTACAAAATACATCCATGCTAGGGGAGGCATACCAACACACGTTATAGCTGGAGTAAGCTGGAGTTGAACCAACACAAGAAAAGATGCCAGAAGAAAATCTGTCAGAAGGAGAAGTTGAGTAGAAGCCCCATGATGAGGAGCCTGCAGGAATGGAAGATGCAATAGTGTGGCAAACTAAGGCCACAAGATATGAAGAAGATAACTTGGGAGATAGATGTGATTTACCCATTGACAAGGAAGGAGTGCAACAATCTAGTCTACAAAAGGAGAGTCAGCCGATGGAGCAGTTGGACAAGGTGGTGGAGGAGATAAGGAAGTTGATGTTGGGGTCAAAAGAGGAAGTAGTCAGAAAAGAAAAAATGGACAAAAAGAAACCTACATGAGCAGTAGGGAAGATGCAACAACAACAACAAAGTAGAGGACCGGAAGGATAGCTCCAGGAAATATTTTGGGATCCAGGAGGATTTAAATCAAGCTGGAGAGCTCATGAGAAGGAGATCATGATTTTTGTAGCCATGGAGTATGATGTAGGATCATCGCTCCACCTTAGCACATGTCAGCTGACTAACATGTATGGTGCGCATTCATGGAAGGAAGAGGCACCACCCTCTCATTTTTCCTTGAGAATCAAAAGCGTGATCAAGGAATTTAATGATGACAAATTGGAAGAGCCAAGTTATTCCTTCGCACAAGCTAGATATAAGGTCTCCATTAAGTGGTTGACGGTAGGAGGGATATGCAGCTAATTTGGAGCAGATATCCATCATTGTAATTTTCCCATTAGACATGTGTTTTAAATGGTGATTTGACACCACTAGGTTAGTTTGGAGGGAATCTCGTCGAGCCCCTCTTTTATAAATATTTGTATTGTATACCCAATAGAGGCTGCTGGAATTTGAGGAAAAATCATTGTAAGACAAGTTAGAGAGGTTGATGAGAGTCGAGACTCAGTCGCAGTCTGAACTCAACATTTGTAATTTGATATTCTTCCATTAATAGAAAATGACAGTTTTTCTTGTTATCAATTTCTGTGTAATGGATATTTTGTGGTGAATGTCATTTGTATGCATTCGAATTGTAGATGAATGTTAGAAATCGTCTACAGGGATAGAGATACAATTTTATATCTATAAGTGTGTTGGATTAGGTCTGGTTCTCTAGGTTAAGTGCAAGGAGTGCATGACAGAGTGTTGAAACTCTGTGAATTGACGCAAGGAGTGTGTGTCTGAACTCAGTGGAGTCAGAAGAGAAACTGCCAGGAGGGCATACTAGAATAATTCACAAAATCATAAGGAAATTTCAAGGTGGGTAAGTAACTTGAGAAGAAAGAATGTATAGGAGGAAGCACAGTTCAGAGTCACTGAATACTCTGAAACTCCTTTCCAGGAGGGGATAGAGAAAGTATCAAAACATATAAGAGAAACATGGTTGGAAGTGTTGGAATCCTTAAGAGAACCCCAAGGTTGATGAACACTCTAAGGAAGGAAGGATTTGCAAGAGTGGATTGACAAAGGAAAGGAGATACCTTAAGATGCTCAGGTAGGCTAAGGGAGAAGTCGTTGAAAAACTTAGACGAGTGCAAGGAGTGTGCCAAGGAGACTATAAGTTCATCTTACAAGCTCAGGAGGAAAAGTGAGAAGCTGCTAGGAGGGCACGAGAAATCTCATTTGAGAACATAGAGGAACACAGAACCTCAAAGGTTTTCAAGATGAGCAAAGTCGCAGAAGAATCTACGCAGAACTCTGCAAGGAGTGCGGAAGAAGTTCGAGAATAACCTAAGTCTCGAAAAGAAAATTGCGCTAAGTGTGAAAAAGGAATTGAGGACTTACCGAAGTCCAGAAGACCGTGAAAATCTCCCATCGTCGAAGGAGATAGGTCGAAGAAGGTCGAGAGAATCGAGAGAAGTAACTTCAGGATATTTTCCAAGAGAAAATGAAGAAATTCACGAATATCGAAGTGTGGAGTGATTCTAGACCGTTAGATCTAGGAGGACGCGTGGTGGAGATCTACATATTTTGAAGGAAGTTTCTCCAGAGGAAAAGGAAAGGAGGAGAGAACCCAAAGAGCTGGGAGCCGAATCAATCTTGGTCGTCCATTGAGATAGAGCACGTGGTGAGAAATCAACACTTCACTAATTCACAAATCAGAAAGGATAGAGTTGAGAGAAGAGAGGACTCATGAAGTCCGAACTCGCAATTTGATCACAACCATTGAGCATGAGGGGAATGTGGACTGTACATTTGGTCTTGGAGGATTTGCCGATTCGGGAATCGATAAAAAGGGAGTAAGAAACTCACGAAATCTCCGAAGCACTGCTCCACAAAGGGAGATGGCCCACGGTCGTAGTCCATGGTCACATCAAAGAAGAATCCTAGCATAGAGAGCTAGCATCCGTTGGTGCTAGGATTTGAAAAGCACCAAGGAGAGGGTCCGCGGTTGCCACAAAAACTGTGCTGAAAAGGTGGAAGGGCCTGTGTCAAGTTAATTTGGTTTCCATCAGGAGTTCGACGAGCCATTCGTCTCGGTGACTTGAATGATACTATATCGGGAGGTCACCACCAAGTGGTATCAAAGCTAATACATAATTTATTTCTGTAGGAAAGGCAAATAGAGTGCGATACTCTGTTGAGGCTGTTGCAAGTTATGCAATAGATGATAAAAAACCAAGTGGGTTGTAGGTGATGCAAGATGGCCATTGGAAGTTATGAGCACAATCAAGGAGGAGTCTACCTGTAGAAAATAAAAGCGGAGATGGACAAGGAGCTTAGTGAAATCTGAGCAGAAATGGAGAAGCTAGCATTCAAGATGAAATAGGAGGCAAAGGTGCGTTGGAGGTATGGATGGACTTTGAAGATAACAATTAAGTGGCCTGTTTAGAAGTTGTTTTCCAGAGGGAAACAATAGATGTTAAAAAGGTGGTTGAGGTATGCTGAAAACCTCAATGATGAGGGAAATAGATCTGGCAAGGGTCCCATAGGTTTCCAGGTGGGAAATGAGAAGGGATCAGTGGATCTCGTAAACTTCCAGGAGGGCAGAGGAGACATCCCTAATTTCAAAGTGGGAAAGGGAGAATAGATGATCTCAACCAAGAGTTCACGTCAGAGGGTGTTGACGGATGAGGAGGAGGCAGAAGAAAGACCTCGTTCAGGTGAAAAATCACGCAGAATTGTGGACCTTCTGAATGAAGACAATGAGAAGTTAAATACTTCCACCATTGGGGAGAAGGATCAAATGAGTCTTATGATCATTGGGGGAATAGAGGTATTCCTGTCACATAGCCCGATTGAGACTGGAGTATGTGTTACATATGAAACAAGAAGCCAACTAGCAGTGACTGTCATGGAGGAGGAGAAGGAGAAGGAACATATACTGAAGTTTGTCCCAATAGAAGAAGAATGCCCAGTTGAGTTACTCACTCAGTGGGAAATGGAATTAAAGGCACTGGAGGATTAGTTGGATAGTCCGACACCAGAAGGTGGCTTCCAAAATATAGACATGCCAGGGGAGGCGTACTAGCACGAGTTACAACTATAGAAAGCTGGAGTTGAACCGGCATGAGAAATGCTGACAGTAGAAAATATGTCAAAAGGATAAGTTGAGAAGAAGCCCCGTGATTTGGATCCTATAGGAATGGAAGCTGTAGCAGTGTGGAAAAATAAGGCCACAAGAGATGGATAAGATAACTTGGGAGATCGATGTGATTTACCGATTGATAGGGAAGGAGTGCAACAAGCTAGTCTACAAAAGGAGAGTCAGTTGATGGAGCAACTGTATGAGGTGGTTGAGGAGATAAGGAAGTTGATGTTGGGGTCAGTAGAAGAAGCAGTCACCAAAGAAAAGATGGACAAAAAGAAACCTGCATGAGAAGTAGGGAAGATGAAGCAGCAACAACGAAGCAGAGGAGCAGAAGGACATATCCAGGAAAACGTTTGGAATCCAAGAAGATTTCAACTGAGTTGGAGAGCTCATGAGAAGGAGCTCATGATTTTTGTAGTCATGGAGTATGATGCAGGAGCATCACTCCACCTCATCATGCACTAACTGATTAAAACACATGGTGCACATTCATGGAAGGGAGAGGTTCTTCCCTCTTATTTTTCCCCGAGAATCAAAAGCATGATCAAGGCATTTAATGATGACAAGTTGGAAGAGACAAGTTGTGCCTTCACACAAGCTAGAGAAAAGGTCACCATTAAGTGGTTGACGGTAGGATGGATCTGCATCCGATTTGGAGCAGATATCCATCATTGTAATTTGCCCATTAGAGAGGCATTTTAAATGGTGATTTGACACCACTAGATTAGCTTGGAGGGAAGATCGTCGAGCCCATATTGTATAAATATTTGTATTGTATGATCGATAGAGGCTGCTGGAATTTGAGGAAAAATCATTGTAATCAAAGTTAGAGAGGTTGATAAGAGTTGAGACTCAGTCACAGTCTGAACTCAACATTTGTAATTTGATATTCTGCCATTAATAAAAAATGATAGTTTTTCCTGTTATCAATTTATGTGTAATGGATATTTTGTGGTGAATGTCATTTGTATGCATTCAAATTGTAGATGAATGTTAGAAATCATCTGTAGGGATAGAGATATAGTTTTTTATTTGTAAGTGTGTTGGATTAGGTCCGGTTCTCTAGGTTAAGTGCAAGGAGTGTGTGATAGAGTGTGTAAACTCTGTGAACCGACATAAGGAGTGCGTGTCTGAACTCAATGGAGTCAAAAGAGAAAATTCCAGGAGGGCATACCAGGATAATTCACAAATTCGGGAGGAAATTTCAAGGTGGTTAAGTACCTTGGGAAGAAATATTGTGTAGGAGGAAGCACAGTTCAGAGTCACTGAATACTCTAAAACGCTTTTCAAACAGGGGATAGAGAAAGTACGAGAACGTACAAGAGAAACATGGTTGGAAGTGTTGGAATCCTTAAGAGAATCCTAGGGTTATTGAACACTCTAACGAAGGAAGGCTTTGCAAGAGTGCATCGACAAAGGAAAGGAGATGCCTTAAGATGCTCAGGTAGGCTAAGGTAGAAGCCGTAAAAAAACTTAGCCGAGTGTAAGGAGTGCGCCGAAGAGACTGTAAGCTCATCTTACAAGATCAGGAGGAAAATAGAGAAGCTTCTAGGAGGGCACGAGGAAGTTCATTTGAGAACATAGAGGACTGGGGAACCTCGAAGGTTTTCAAACCGAGAAAATTCACAGAAGAATCTGTGTAGAACTCTACAAGGAGCGCAGAAGAAGTTCGAGAATATCCTAAGTCTCGAAAAGAAAATTGTGCTAAGTGTGCAAAAGGAGTCTAGGACTTGCTTAAGTCCCGAAGACCATAAAAATATCCCATCGTTGAAGGATACAGGTGGCTGAAGGTTGAGAGATTTGGGAGCAGGAGATTCAGGATATTTTCCAAGAGAAAACGGAGAACTTCGCGAAGAGAAAAGTGCAGAGTGATTCTGGACTATTAGATCTAGGAGGACGCATGGCGACAATCTACGTATTTCAGAGGAAGTTGGTCCAGAGGAGAAGGAAAGGAGGAGAGCACCCGAAGAGCTGGGAGCTGAAGCAATCCTGGCCGTCCATTGAGATAGGACACGTGGTGAGAAATCAATACTTCGTTGATTCACAAATTAGAAAGGATCAAGTTGGGAGAAGAGTGGAATCACGAAGTCTGAACTCACGATTTGATCACAACCATTGAGCATGAGGGGAACGTGGACCGTAGATTTGGTCTTGGAGGATTCTTCGATTCATGAATTGAGAAAAGGGGAGTAATAAGCTTGTGAAATCTCCAAAGAACGTATTCACGAATGGAGCTAGACCATGGTAGTAGCTCATGGTCACATCAAAGGAGAAGCCTAGCATAGAGAGCTAGCATTTGTTGGCGTCAGAATTTTAAAAGTGCCAAGGATAGGATTTGCGGTTGCCACAAAACATGTGCCGAAAAGGTCGAAGGGCTTGTGTCAAGTTAATTTGGTTCCCATCAAGAGCCCGACGATCCATTTGTCTTGGTGACTTGAACGATCCTAGACCGAGAGGTCGCTGCCAAGTTAGTTCTGGTGGGATTACAAGGATGGAAATAGGAAACCTATTAGAAAACTTTAAAACTGATATTTTGAGTTCAATAGGTTCCCAATTGGACACTTTAAATATTAATAAGAAACAAGAGGAAGAAAATGCAGCAATGTGCATATCTTGTCTAAAGTGTAGGAGGAAGCATTCCTCAAGGAAATGCCCATTAGACAACCTTTTAGTTTGTGGCTTCTATACTGAAGATCATCCAACTAAAAAATTCCCATCACTGCCTGGTTTATTAGTCATTTATAAAAATGGGGATCCCGAGGAATATTCTTATGCACCTAGAAGATCATGGAAGCCTAGGGGTCAACCTATGTACCTGGAGCCACCACCTCAAGCTCCACCTTATTACCAACAACCACAACAATGGAAGTCACCAAATTTGAAAAAATGGTCTCCATAATATGCTTTACACCATCCTTGTCTACAAGGATGGAGATGAGGAATTACCTAGGGAAACACTCAGATTCCACATGTTCCTATTCCCACTCATCCTTATCCTCAGTTTCCACCAAATATCCAACAAATTTTTCCAGGTTTTATCCCTCCACCTTTACCTCCTATTCCACAACAACCTCAACAATTTCAAAATGAAAATTCCCCAAGAACAACATTACTACCAACACAACCGGTGCTTAACCCAAATAATAAACCAAATCAACCTCTTCATAATGTTGATTTGCAAAATTTTCCGACATATTTTATTTATCTTGTTTCATTACATGAGACTCAACTAAGGTCAGGGAAAGTTTTGGATAAACAAAAACCTTCAGTAGTCATCTGGGAGGAAGAAGAAGATGAAACTCCCGGCCAACCCACAGATGACACTAAGTCAGAAGATGTTATTATTCGCAAATATCAAGAACACAAGCTTCCCCAAAGTGAATCCTTGAAAAATAAAAAATCCTCTCCCTATCTATAGATATTAGCAATCGAAAAACCGATGATTCGACCATAATTTAACATTATAAATGAATTAAAAAATATCTATGTCAAAATTTCCATGTTACAAGCAATAAAGGATATTCCAATTTACAGTAAGGTAATCAAGGAATTGTGTATCAAAACGATAGGTATAAATAATATTCCCATTGGAAATACTCTCATAGACCTAGGGGAAACCATTAATATTATGACTGTCACTACCTTAGAATAATTATAGTTGAAACAATTCCTTCGACCTACCCCAACTATTTTAGAATTGGAAGATAAAACAAAAGTTATACCTGAAGGGATCTTGGATGATATTATAGTCACATTAGCATCATGGGAATATCTAGTAGACTTCCTTGTCATTCATTCAAAGGATCCTACTAAAGGTCATCCCGTTATTTTGGGAAGACCTTGGTTGGCTACAACCAATGCATTCATTGGTTGTCGAGAAGGTGAAATGAATATCTCTAATGGAATTTCTATGAAGAAACTTATGATATACCCACCAGCTCAACCTATTATAGATAATATATGGTGGCTTGAGTGTCCATATGAGATTGAAAACTAGGAAGAACCTGTGTTTCCTAGTGATCACTCTTGGGCACTTCAGGACCAACCAATGGAGAATGTGTTAAATCAATTCATTTATGCAATCACATCTGTTGATTTTCCTCAATCTTACCCCCAATTTGAGTATATGTTTGGTGAATAATTTCAAGAACATTTGGATCCATAAAATCTTTCTTCAAAATATTTTATCTTTGAAATAGATGAATCCACCATATCCTACGCCATGCCTTATGATATTAGTCCTGGAAAATTCCTACATATCAATTCAGGACTAGATGCAGATCAACAAGAACAATTAGTAAACGTCCTTAAGGACCAATCATGAGCATTTTCCTGGGAATATACCGATATGAAGGGTATACACCTCGACACATGCATTCATCATATCTATACCTAGGAAGAGGTAACACATGTTAGGAAACCTCATAGAAGGATGAATCTGGCACTAAAAGATATAGTGAAGGAGGAAATACATAAAATGTTGAACGTTGGTTTTATTTATCCAATTTTTGACAACAAATGGGTATCCCCACTTATAGTGGTTCTGAAGAAAGTGCAAGATACCATATATATAAAATATGCAGAACAGAAACGAAATGCTAGAAATAACAGTAAAATATCCAGCATAATCTTCACAATACACAGAAATGATTCACGAAATAGCAATAGAAATAGCACTTTGAATCTGATAGCAATGTTCACAGGCCTCTTCGAGGGGGCAACCTCCAATTGAGCAGTGCTCTATTACAATAATATCCAAGCTAGGGTTCTCATACCCTCGACTCCTATTTATACTAAAAAGAAGCATCT
>ML830287.1:0-18005 GCA_009831015.1 Picea engelmannii | reverse complement strand
AGATCCTTCTAGAAGCGGAAGCTTCTATTAGGTCTTCTTACATCCGCCTTATTCTATTTTATTGAAAGGTCTTATTAATATTGACCTTTATTACATCCGAATACATTGATCTACCTATGTGTGGGTTAGGACCTTAACAGAAAGTAACTGGAAAATGGAGAATCTATGTTGACTTCCGGGAACTTAATAAGGCCACTCTTAAAGATTATTTTCCTCTTCCCTTCATTAACCAAGTCTTAGATACTTTGTCAATAAAATGATACTTTTCATTCCTTGATGGATATAGCGGATACAACCAAATTCTCATAGCACATGAGGATCAGGAAAAGACTACTTTCACTTGTCCTTGGGGCACTTATGCTTACAGGGTTCTACCATTTGGTCTATGTAATGATCCTGCCACATTCCATTGAGAAATATTAGGGATATTTGATGATCTCATTCATGACTGTGTGGAAGTGTATATGGACGATTTTACAATATATGGTAATAATTTTCAAGAACTCTAGATAAACTAAGGAAAGTTCTCATTATATGCCAAGACATGAATTTATCCTTAAGTCAAGAGAAGGGTAAAATGTTATTGACTAAAGGGGTAGCCTTAGGGAAACATGTTTCATCCAAAGGGATTAAAGTGAATCCTAATAAGATTGAGGTAATTGTCAAAATCCCACCTCCAAAGACTCCAAAGAAGGTGAGAATAATTCTTGGACATGCCATATACTACCGACGATTCATTGAAAAAATTATGAAAATTACCGCACCAATGTTTGGATTACTCACAAAAGATGTTGACTTTCTTTGGACTGACCATTGTCAAATTTCCTCTAAAATGTTAAAAGATAAATTATCCATGGCACCAGTCCTTAGAGGACCCAATTGGGCCCTTCCATTCCATATATCTACCGATGCCTCTAATACTGCAATAGGAGGAGTGTTAGGGAAAAAAGAATACCAACAATCCTATGCCATTTACTTTGTAAGTAAGAACTTGATTCCTGCTTAGATAAACTATACAGTCACTGAGAAATAATTCTTAGCAGTTGTCCATGCCATCAACAAGTTTCACCATTATATCATAGGAGATGAGGTATTTGTACATACAAAACACTCTGGCATTAGATTTCTCATGAACAAACCTATTACCAATGGCTAAGTAACTAGGTGGCTCCTTTTATTACAAGAGTTCAATATTATTGTCCTTGACCGACTAGGAAAATAGAACTTAGTAGTTGATTTTCTCTCTCACATTAATCATGAAGGTGATAGTATTCCTATTGATGATAGTTTTCCAAATGAGCATCTCTTTTCCATCTCCATAAAACTCTGTGGTTTGCAGTTTGAAAAATTATTTAGCCACTAGAAAATTACCAACACATTTGTCGCCTCATGAAAAGTGTCGAATTATAACACAAAGTGATAACTACTCCTAGGTTGACCATGAACTTTTCTGTACTAGACTAGATTTGATTATTCATATATGTTTCTGAGAAGATGAGATAGCATAAATCCTATGAAGTTGTCATGATGGACCGTGTGGTGGACATTTTTTCGATAAATGTACAACACACAAGGTTTTACATTCATGTTACTATTGCCTAGAATTTTGAAGGATGTTGCCAAATATGTCATAACTTGTGATAATTGTCAA
The DNA here is from genome assembly GCA_009831015.1 of Picea engelmannii. Taxonomy (NCBI): domain Eukaryota; kingdom Viridiplantae; phylum Streptophyta; class Pinopsida; order Pinales; family Pinaceae; genus Picea; species Picea engelmannii. The sequence continues at coordinate 16,354 of ML830287.1, read as the reverse complement.
AGGATAGGAAAAACCACATCAGCTGATGAAATGCCTTTACATACCCAGGTTATGATCGAACCTTTTGAGAAATGGGCCCTTGATTTTGTAGGACCAATTTACCCCATGTCTCATAAGAAGAACTATATTCTTGTTTGCACAGATTATGTCACTAAGTGGGTAGAGGAAAAAGCCTTATTTAGGGCTACTGAAAAATCCATTGTTGAGTTTATTTATGAATATATTTTTACCCGCTTTGGTGTTCCTCATGAGATTGTCATGGACCAGGGTACACAATTTACTTCTAATGTGATGAGGTAATTAACATGAAAGTATGGGATACAAAATCATAAGTCCTCTCCATACCACCCACAAAATAATGGCCAAGTGGAATCAACAAACAAAGTACTAGAGACTATCTTGACCAAAACTATCCAACTACACCATAGAGGTTGGGTCGATAGAATTCTAGAGGCTTTGTGGGCATATCGTACCACATGGAGAAACAACACTGGACATACCCCATACGAATTGGTTTACAGAAACACTCTTACCTATTGAATTCCAAGTAACAACCTTTCGTATTGTTGCACAATTGGGATTAGATTTAGATGAGGCATAGGAAAAAAAAGTCCTACAATTGAATGAATTGAATGAAATTAGACAGGATGTTATCCAAAGGACAATCTTAGTTCAAAAACAGCGAAGCAAATGGCATGATAAATTTATTAAAAAGAAGCAATTTCAACTTGAAGATTGGGCTCTATTGTTTGATTAAGGTTTAAAACATTTAAAGGAAAGCTTACCACTCGATGGTTACGTCCTTATGAAGTGGTTACCATGTTTGATAATGGGGTTGTAAAAATAAAAGCAATTGATGATGGACATGTCTCTTTTGTAGTAAATGGGCATAGACTTAAAATTTATCAGAAGCACGTTTCTAAAGAATACTTTATACAACTAATGTCAGTGGAAAAGGCACTGGCCTTGGTGGATGAGGAAGTTTCTTCTCGTTTTCCCTGTTCTTGAAATATTTTGATTTATGTTGTACATATGTAAATATTTTAGGGTATGGTTTTTGACAGGCAGTTTTAGAAATTTTGCAGGTATTGATTTACAAATGGACACTTTCAATGAAGCTAAGAAAAAGGGGAGTATTTTACTTCAAAAGAAATGCTATTATTTCATCATCTTATTAAGCACCAATTGAGTAATGAGTACTTTTATCATGATTAAAAACTACTTGTTTAGTTGGTCATTTTTAGTTCTTTGACTATAATTCTATCTTCTTTTCAAACTATACTTTCGGAGAATCTCTTATAACAGTTTCTTATAGCCCTTAACCACCATAAAATATACTAAAAAAGTGACATTGATCTCATAAAAACTAGAGGTTACTAAAACAATCCATCCAAGTCTCTAAGTGGGTGAGTACAATACTTTTATAAAAGAGTAGCAAGGAGGTCAACCTGATAGTTAAGCCATGGACACATCAATTTAATTTCAATGGTAGAATATGAGTAGGGGATACATATATTGTTTTTCTATTTTCTAATGGTTCCATCCACTACACTTTAAAATGATCAATTATGTCACATCTTCAGATTGGTTACACTCACTTAAGTATCCCTTACACCAGGAAAACCTGTAAAAGTAATATATATAAAGAAAAGAAAAACCATCATCCAACTTAAATACCATCCCATCCTGTAAAAAGGTTTACAGATTTGCCTCCCTATATTTTTGCAAAAATAAACATTTATATACAAATCTTAAAGGTGAGGGTAAGGAATAGTCTCTTCTTTAAAAATGGTGTAAGAGGATAACTCGTCGAGATACTGAATAGGTCTGCTAGCAGTGGGTACTGGCCTATGGTATGACTAGGTAAACCCATCAAAGTACTCAACATGATTGCCGGCAGTGGGACATTCTACCTGGAGAGGATGTTAATTATAAATAAAAATGATAAGTCTTTGGTTTAAAAGTTTTCTTGATGTATGACACTACTTGTGGGTATGAATGAAAGGAAGTATGCATGATTAAGTATCAGTAAAATAACTCCATTCACTTGCCATTGGAGGATAACATGAAGATGATGTTAAGACCCTCTTGTCCAAATTTTCCTAACTATATGTAAGATGTTTTGTCTTACAGGTGGGGCCTTGTTCTTAATTGTTTTGGTAGAATAACATGTGAAATTTACCTATACACTCAAAATCCATAAAACTTGGGATATTGGAAGAATTGATTGGTTTCCTATATGTTTGATTGAGGAGTGTTACAATGATTAGGCGTGGGAGGAAGAGATAAACATTGTTCATTCGTTTTGAAATTCTATGAGAAAATATTGTATGATTTATTCCATGAAAGATATACCATGAAACCACTCTTTTTACAAATTTATCAAGTTACATATGTCGTCAATTGTCGCATATCATGATAATGAAAGATGGCCAGTTATATACTATTTTTAGCAATATCATAATTTCTTTATTCATGTGTAGATGACAAGCTTGGTACTACATCACAATTTTCATTTCTGGATCTTTGCTCATGGCCAAATAAAAGGGAGAACTGATCAAAATAATTGATAGCTTGTTTGTTCCAAGAGAGAGGGGTTTTTTCATAACTCAATAGTTCTTTTCTATCCATTCATAAACTTCCTTCTCCACTACAGAGATTGGAACTCGGCTAAGAAACTAACACCTCTTTGATCAAGCATTCTCTACTGCAGTTATATTTCAATAAAAACATGGATACTTCAGTTTCCATCATCCTTTCATCCACCATGGTGAACAAGAGCCTTACAATTCAGTGACTCTGTCAATTTTAGTCCTACTATTGACTGATGTATAATCTTCACCATATGGAGTGCCATATGGAGTGCCGGATGAAGTGTCGGATGGAGTGTCAGATGGAGTGCCATATGGAGTGCCGGATGAAGTGTCAGATGGAGTGTCAGATGGAGTGCCAAATAAGGTACTATACAAAATGTTGCAACTACAAATGCGATTTTAATGATTAAGTTCAGGTATGATCACTAGAGTTCGATTACATTTTTCAAGTGATGAATTAAGATTGCTAAAGATGTTATACCTATTTTGTTTTATGCTATCTTAAGAGATGAATTTAAATTTATGATCATAATGTCCAAGTCTTAGAATTGGACAGTTAAAATGACTAAGAAGTCAGTTGATCTCGAGACTGCTTTTCCATCCAACCCTTGTTCTCCTAAAACTCCAAAACCTCCAATTAAACCTCTTCCCTCATCTTATACGAAAGCCGAGAAGCCTAATTTTAACCCTTAGTTATCTACAACTCCTATTGGATCTAAACAAAAGAAATTGCAAGACTATTTCCACCATGATTTCCCTCCAATTCCTGCAAGGAGGCGAGGTGCTAATAGATTCAAAAGGAAATCATTTCGTAGGAGCACTCAAAATATGATTGGAAAGTCCAACAGAAAGCCTCCAATTACCTCAGACCCTATTCAATTTTCCTATGATCATGAGAGCCCTCTCAAGAATATTAAAGAAGAATTTGAGCCTGCTAAAGAAACCAAGTCTAAACCTGTCACGCCTATTGTTTCTCAAAATTCCACTGTTACACCTTCTTCTCAAGTTCCTAAACCTTTAATCAAATGTGACATGCCTTCTACATCCACTGAGAAGTTGAAGTCGTCTCCTATTGAACAATCTGATCAGTCCCCAACCATTGAACAATTGAAAAAATAAAATGCTTAGTTGATCCAACGTCTTGCAGAGCATGAAACCCTGGATCGTCATTTACACCATGACAACACTATCCTACAAGCAAAGGTAAATTCTCTACAACATTTGGTTGATCAAATGACTACTACCAATCACAGTCTAAGAATGCAGTGGAAGAATCGAAAGAGGCCTAAGCATAAGTATACAAGATATGAGGGAGAATCCCCTAAAGATTAATCTATCTCCTCCCTCACATGTATAGCTATGTTTTGGCACTCCATTTTTCGTTGCAGAGGGACCTACAAACTCTTAGGCATGGGAGAAATGATGAATCTATTTTATTCCCATTTTTCCTTTGTCCAAATCTCTTTTTTCATATGGAGTTTATACAATTTATACTTCTATTATCTATTTGTGAATGTATTATCAAGTTTCTTCCATCAATTTTCTATGGATCGACATAAGGTATGTGTAGTCCTTATTTTTGATGATTTTATGATGGTTTATCTTTAATTGAGTGAGTGCAATCTATTAACACTTGTCATTTGTTTGAAATAGGTTGAAAACATAATCCATCCCTTGATCCAACCCGTCATTTGAACCTCGATCTGGTCCTTGATCCGACCCTCGGAGAACAGTGCAATTGTGGGTTGGTATATCAATGGGCGCTTCCTGGCGAATACGAAACATGGATTTTGTACCTGTTCGATCCCTCTAGCTATGGAACTCATTACTTTGATTTGAACCGTTGCATTCTAACTCTATTTTGAGCGCATGAGTTGTCAAGAAGATACTGTATGTTATTAAGTTTTAATGGTTTTCTGTTGTAGGAGAGTGTCAACCCTTTCAGTGGTAGACCTCTTAGCTATGTCTAAAAACTATATAAATACTGGAACTCTCTCTGAGACCAAGAACGGATAATGATATAATCACTGTTTTTTGAATTTACCTCTGTAAATCATTTCTGTTGTTAATATAAGATAATGCGCTAATCATGATTGTCTATTGAACTAGAGTAGTACCACAACTACCTGGGGGTCCCACCAATGGTCTGTGTGTCTTGTTTATTTTTTGTATCTTCATATTTGTGCATATAAGTCTTCTGTGCAAGTTTCTTACTAAAGTTGTGTTTTCTATATAACTTACAGGTTACTTGTAGCTGTCTATACCTAAATATTTGATTGTCCATTCTCTAACATATAACATCTCTTATGCAAGTTGTGTTTTACTGACATGTATATGGTCATAGTCATCTAACTGTTCAATTATATACAAGATTTATTTTATCATTTTATAAACTGTAGGTTACTTTGCAGATTGTTCATCTATACAATGTAAATAACAATCATCTATCCTTGATTAAGCTATGGTTTTCAATTACTTCTTGTAGGTCTGTATAAATTACTAACTCCATGTAGAATATTTCCAGTATCAGTGTGATAGGATAAGTGATGATTTTGAATATCTTTTGAACAATGTTAATTTATTATATTGATTATAAGAAAATATATCTAATCAATTGATATTTCCTTAATGGAAAAGATTTCCATAGACCGTCTTGTTTATACTCTGCACATCACTATAGAAACTAATATTGAATTGATTCTGCTTGAATTATCAGTAGTGTTAAGGTGCCATTGTGATATAATTCTCCATCGTAGACATAACCATTACATTTGAATGTCATCATGATGTTGTTTGTTTCCATTTAGTGAGATCAGTGTAATGATGTGGTTTAGTTTTTGTAGGATAAGAGTAATTGTGAGTTTTGAAAGAGATGCTTTAAGAATAGAGTTCACTGTGAAGAAGTGCTTTTGAAAGATAGCTTGTGTTTATTCAAGGATTGCCTGCTTATTCAAGAATTTATTTCTTAGAGTAATAACCTCAATGTTCATAGTTATAGATTTATTTTAAAGAGTTATTTACTTAAACTAATGAGCTCATTGATTATCGTTATAGATTACTCTGTAAATTTAAAGTAAATCTCATTGTCTAAAAAAAGTTCTGTTTATTTAGAATCTCTTTCTAAAATAGAATTGTAGATTGAAAATAGAGCATTTAGTTTTCCTTTTTTCCTTGACTCATACTGTGTCACAACTCTAAGTTTACTTACCCTGGTCGATAATTTAATTGAGGGAAATTAAAGTACATTGTTTACCCATTAGCCATGCAAGATTCTTAGGAGTAGGATGATTCTAGGAGCATGTTTAGAGGCAATGAGTCTTCAGAGATAGGTCAGATCATGATGGTAGGGATAACCTCTGTGTCATATGGAAGAGCCAATTAGGAGGATTGGAGAGAGGGCATGGTATCAGATCTAGTAGTGAAGATAAAGGCAACTCCAGGGTGGAGACGTACCTTCATATCTAAGAGGGAGTGTTGATGTTAGTGGTAGCATCAGACATGTACTTACGCATAGGCATGTGTCTAGCATTTGGAAGTCGTCAAAAACCTTCTATCCTTGGATTTACTTTAGTTAAAAGGAATTAATTAAGAAAATTTGTTTTTATTAGTGAATTGAGTTATTTAACGAACATGCTTTGCATGGTGCATGTAATCTAATTATCAAGTGAGTGTGAGAAGTAATGTTAATCGTAGATCACTTTAGAGATTAGAAATATATTGTAACTAATGACTATAAAATAAAGGATAGGGTGAAGTAGGAAGACACTTTTTATGAGAGATAAAAGCGAGACACTTGTGTGAGATACACTTTTGAGACACTTGTGTTGAGGGAGTTAACATAGTCGAGACTTTGAGAGGAAGTCACTTTTGTGGGAGACCAAGGTCAAGGATAGAAAAGAAGGAATTTTTCTAGTGTGAGGAATGTAGAAGCAAAGAAGAAATTTTTCTTACATGAGAGTGAGGAGATCTCACTAGTTGGGTGAAGATATTTCATCCAAGTGTTGATGCAAAAAGGGTTGGATCACTATGGACTATGACTCAAGATCTTGGATAAGTTGATAAGGACTTCCATATAGATACCATACAGGTCAAGGAGAAGAGAGAGTAGAGGAAGATATAGGTGGGTTTCACAGGATAGAAGCTAGAGGAAAGCATAGCGCCACGTGAGAGTGTCCATATGGGTTTTCATTACATGTATGTGTTTCACAGTTGAGACATTCACATATGTAATTGTGTAAGTTGAAGGTGAATCTCATATACCTAGAAAATCATGTTATTCAGGGGTCGTACAATAGAGAAGACTTGTCATGTTTGTTTGTAGTTATATTTCTCTTGGTGGGCCATTTTCTCTTTTATGGAATCCTTGATTTGACCTTAATAAAAGAATACAAGTATTAGTTTTTTCTCTGGGGTTTTCCAGGGGTAGTTTAAACAAAATTTTTGGTGTCTATGTGTGATATATTTGGTTTCCTAGTTTATGCTTCTGTTTCATGTTTAGTTGATTAATCAATTGTGCTTTTAGTAGATAAAGTGTTTTTATTTTGAGTTAATTGCCGAGTGTTGGGTAGGGAAATATCAACATGGTATCAGAGGATACCAAGGGTTGTTAGAGAATAAATAAACAAGTCCTTTTTGACATCTTTTCCTTCCATGGAAAGGCCTGTCAATTGATGGATATTAGTGGTATGGATTTTACTTGACTAATTAAAAACTTGGTGTAGCGTGCTATATGTCCAGTGGTAGCAAAGACGGGTAAATCCTGCAAGTTCATTATAGTTGACTCCCTCAACGACATATAGGGATTCTTCCATTGCATGCACACCTCTATAGAAGGAAGGGGAAAATAGTCGATGTATGTATCAACCTTAATCTAGGGAAACAAGTCCCCATCTAATAAATCAATGTCAAGTAGTTGAGTGTGCTCAAATTTAACATGTATATTGACCAAAATATCTACTCACATATTATGGATATCTACTGGAACAACAATATTCACAAGTGAACCACAAGAAGTATTGATACAAACCATAATTGAGTACATTCTTTGATACACAAAAACAATCGGTGGAAGAGAACACAAGTGTGTAATCACACAATTCTCATTGGGATTTAGAGATGAGAATTCAAATAAACAAACAAAAAATAATGAATTGGACAATAAGTAACCACAAGGTTACAAAAAGTCATGAGGAGGTGATGTAGGATGAGCATTAAATTGTCATTAAGGGTAAACCACATAGATAACTTAGCATTAATAACAGACATGACCAAAAAATGCGAAAAAATCTAATTAGTGATTTAGGAAATTGTTGAGATAATTTCATGCTTCCTTATTTTCCTTCCACATTCTATCTTCCCTACTTCTTTTTTCAATTTGTTTTCCCTCTTCTACACATCCCCTTATTTCCCTTTTTCTTTCATCCCTTCTTCTCTCCCTTTCTGGTTATTATACTTAGTCATATTTCAGTGATTCACGGGTTGGTGGGTTGGCAAGCCTTCATCTCCACCCACTTTCTCATATCATAAGTTTGTTTTAACACTTAGTCATTTTTCAATTTTGCGGGTTCACGAGTTCAAGACCTCATCCTCCATTTTCTATGACCTTCACTTTTCACCCCAAGTTCTGTGATATACATTTTTACCATCAGCCTAGTCGCAAGTGCCAAGCTCCAAATAATTTTATTCCTCTTGCATGCAATTCTGACTAACCATCTTTCTACACTTGGTATATTTTTTATCATCTATAAAACTGTGGTTTCGTAGGTTCGCGGGTTGGCAGATTCATGAAAAGTTTTATATTCAAACTCTCTATTGTCTGTCCCTACCATTTGGTTGCTTTTCCTCATACGCATTAAGTATTGTTTAATTCTAACAATTTTTGTGCAAGCACCATAAACATCATCATTAATGGAGAAAGGATCAAGGAATTACACATTAAATCTCATTAAATCTTCATTTTCCAAGGTATTAAATTATTATTATATTTCCAAAAATATTTATTTGAGATTATTATCTAGCTGAAGAAATAGTCCTATCAACCTATGGCAACATCAGCTAGAAAATAGGTTTTTGGTGATACTCTGAATATCTTTGGTTGTGAAGACCATAACTTCTAGTGGTCAAGATCATATTTGTATTATTCCTCTCCTCTTGCACAAAAAGATGTAATTTGGTATTCTGGAATCACTCATGCTGAGTGTGTTCCTGAGGTTTTTTATTATAAGGAACTCATTGCATGGTGTGTGGGCAAGTATGTGCCAAGTCAAAGAATTATACATCTCCAGGATCATTCTCCATTTTCTCTTTCACTTCATGTTTTTCTCAAGATGTTAAAGCTTCTAGAGCCGACTCTTACTTTCAAAGGTGAAGATTGTAGAGAATTATTGAAGAAACATAACAATGGGCTTGACTTCCTAAAGAAATATTTGGACAATCCTGCATCTATCCTAGCATACATAACCCGAATCTAGGTTATGTCTTTTAAAAACCCTCATCGATAAATTCCATGTCTATTTACCAGGTTGACAGGTCATGAAAACACTGCTTCTATCTCTCACATGATTTTATATATTATGTATTTTACAGTACATGAACAAGCCATGTTTTATTGGGGAAAACTCATTTCTATTGAAATCTCATCCTAGTTATCACACTATAAAAAGGAAAGAAGATTATTTATGGCATCTTATTCGATATTTGCTATTGTGCATTGTTGTCAATTTACAAGCTTAACCATAAGTAAGAGGGTGAATTGCAAAACTGATCCAGTTACCTTTTGGTATCAGGTGTTATCGAGACATAAGACCCCTTTGTTTTTCTATGAGGTTTTTAATAATTTTGTTTCGGTCTTCAAAAAGTTGTTTTTAGGAGAAAACACTTCAAGGATATCTAATCAAGATACCATATTTTTAGAGAAAAAGGGACATTAGAACAAATGGAGAATCGTAATATCATAAGGATATTCTACTCGAAAGATAATCCTTCTTTTCTGTCGTATCATGTATCTGATAAACTATTTATTATAGAGGTGGAAAGATAATATAATTTTTTCCTACATTTTTTCCATGAAAAAAGGAAAAAGAAGTTTATTCCCGTACCATGGAAGATTGGAGAGTTCACATCATAGATGATTTTAGGGGATAAATTTTGCAAATGGGCTAATTTTCGATGTTTTTTCTCAAAAAACGATTCGCCAATTTCCATTTTTTCTAAAAATGATTCTCCCAAATTCCATAGAATAAAATCATTTTACCTTTAAAATTACCAAAATGTTATAGAAAGTATATAAAATCCTTAGAAATTTGAATATTTTTACAAAACTATTGCCAAATTTTTTACATTTTGAATATTAAGGACTAGTAAGATTAGCCCATGTTTCTACATCTTAATATAAATTTCCATCCTTAAAATCATCCTTGGTTCACATTCAAAAATATAAATAAAATTGACGAATTTGCAAATGATTTTAACAATGTGAGTTTAAAGTATGCTGAAAAGATCAAACGTTTTGATCTAGACAAAATATTTGTTGGCCATATTCTTTAAGTGGGGTTCAATAACTCTTTCATTCAAACTATATTGAATGAAGAATAATAAGGTAACATCCAAAGTGCTCATGTACACAATGTTGGCGATATAGAAACATTAGTTAGCAATAATGATTTTTACAAGCAAAGGGGAAAAGGTCCCAGTGAAAGAAGTTCTCAACCTCTAGTTGTTACTCCCAAGAATACTACATCTAGGATCAATGCTACAACAACCCACCCAATTAAGAAGGTTTTGAACAATAGTTCTAGTGGAGGGGGAGAGAAGAATCCTGCCCCTAGAAAAATTGAGAGTTCACACAAGCTGCCCGTGAGAAAGAAAAGAAAAAATTTAGTGAAAGAGGAAGAAGATAATCTTATAGAAAATGTCATCCAAATATTTTATTTGGAGGATATGGAACTAGAAGCAGATATTGAGAAAAAATTTCCTGCAATAGAACAACCATAAAATATGGCTCAACAAAATTCTTTATTGGAAGTCGTCCAAAATGAGACCTTTAGTGAATAAGAATCCTTCACTTTTCAAAGTGTTGTTTTTGATAGAGTCTAAAAATTTGATTGTAGAAAGAAGTGACCAAAAGAATAAAAAGGGAAAGGCCTGCTCAAAGGTCAACCTGAAGGATATGCAACCATACCATATTTCATAAATCCATAGGGAAACTAGGGATGCAGTCAATGACTCTATTGATGGTTTAGAAGCTGAAAATGCCAAATTAAAGGAGAAGATCAAAGAATTGGAAACTTCCTTGATGCCTCTTCCAATCCTGGTCAGTCCTTTGAAAATGATTAAAGTAAGTACACCTAGTATTAAATTAAAGGGATATTCTAGTTTGCTCACAGTGGGAGAAAGTTATGTAGAGAAAAAAATTAAAAATAGAATGTCATTGATAATAGAAGCATGGTCGGTATAAAAAAATATTGTTTCTTTTGGTTCAAGGGAACATGATTTTAATGAATATATCCAAGATGATTTAAATAATGAAGAAGGATTCTACATAGATGTTGTTTTACCATTTGGGATAAAAGTCTCAAACATGACAGAATTGAAAAAGAGAGAAGAGGATATGCCTTCTTCAAATCAAATTAAATAGTTGAATGCCTGTTGGAAAGAAAAAATCAAGAATTTGAATAAAATTGTCCAAGCATGCAGTGAAGCCATAGTGAAAAGAGAAGAATTATTTAGAAGACTCACGGAAATAGATATAGAAGGAAGCATTGATGAGGTGCAAGATCCTAAGTCAATTCTCAATTCAATGTTTATGACAAGGCAACAATTTGATGAACAAGTGGAGATATTAAAGGGGTTATCAACTGAGAAATTTAATGGCATAATTGAATATAATGAAGAAGAGATATATAATTGGCTGGTTGATTATTCTAATAAAGATATTGAGGCAGAAATACATAACATTTCTCATGACCTAATGTATTTATAAGGTGAATTGTTTAATATCAAAATTAGGCATGAAATAAATGTTGCTCCAATGAAAAGTTACATTAAAGATTGGTTTAAGAAGGAAATTGATAAATTAACTAAAGAAGTCCAAGAAACAATAGTTGAGACGGTTCCTATAACCACCAAAGAGGAAAATAAAACGACAACAATAGGAAAGTAAAAAGAGAGAGAGACCATCATAGTAAGTTTATGTTGATCACATCTTGCTTTCTTTATCAGTTTTTGATCCAGTTACTCTGCATCTTTGACTAAAAAGGTTTAACCAAAAAATGATAAATTCTTCCTGTATTCTTTCCAGGTCCTGCTACTCTATCATAACCCACCATATTCTCTCCAAAGATTAGTTCTTGTTTATATTTTCTTCATGGTCCACGGGAGCCCCAATCCAAGTCCTTTGGAAAAACTCATTTAAATTTCAAATCTTTGTACAAACTTTCTATTTCTCATAAATCCCAAGAGAAGTAATTTGGGATCAGTTTTGACGGTGTTTTATAACTCTGAGTTTTGAGTATAAAATATTCTATATTGATCGATCATTTTATTAATTTGAGCTCCACATGTTTTTAATATATTAAAGTTCTCTTATGCGTGCAAAGCATTTTATTTAATTTTTATGTGATAAAAAATATTTAGTTTAACTATGATGGATGTGAGAAACTTTTTCTTATATTTTTCAAATATGTGATGTGTGAGGTTCCTGGTCATCTCTCAGGAATTTTATTTAAAAACAAAACATTTTATTTTCTTCAAACTTTATATTTATTTTAATACCATGGTGGACTTTTTCAAAGTCCTATATTATTTTGAAAATCTAGAACTCAAAGAGTATCATAAAACATAGAGGAGTACCACCTCTATAAAAACATAGGGGGATTTGTATCTCCATGAGGTTTTCGTTTCAATCTTGATGGATTCAAGCATCAAAATTTTAGACAACCATACTAGGGAGAAAATGAAAATTTGAAATATGGTTTAGCATCTTTTGAAAAATACATGAATTTTCCCCAGGATGATCAACCCCGCCTAGAAATTGAATTGAATAATCAATGAAGAATCTTGCATCAACTATATAATTTGGTAATAATGACAACTGTGACCAGGGAATAGTTGGAAATATCTTTGCAGACATTGGTACAATAAGAAGAAATAAAAATCCTCTGTAGATAGAGGAGAGAGGAGGGACAAGAACAAAGAAATGAAAGACAAGCTCGAAGAGAATAAGAACAAGGTCATAATTGAATCTGGATGAATACAGGGGACCTATTACCAGGATTAAAAGAAATAAACTCTATAGTCTAGAAAGTGGAATACATATTCCTTAAATATATCCAAACATGTTAGGAAGAAATGAACAACCACGAGAAGAACCATGAAGAGAACCTCATGAATAAAGACAAGGAGGTGGAGGAGGTGGTGGAAGAAATAAAGAAGGACTAATATTTGGAAACCGAAGAAGATTAAGAGATTCCCCCCCTAAATATTTGGGGTGAGAAACATGATCTCCCTGTTCTCCCTAAGGGTACTTTGAAATAATTTTCCAGAGACAGAACAATTGATGCCAAAATAAACCTTGATTTTTTTCTTGATGTTTGTGATTTTCATCGTGTTGAATATGACAATGTGATGGTAAGGTTATTTATTCAAACCTTATCAAGACGAGCCTATGAATGGTATACAAAATTACCCACTAGGTCAATTGGTTCATTTAACGACCTCAAAGCCATGTTCTGGACTATGTTCGCTCTCCCAATTGCATATCATACCCTTCTCACTAATTTCACCTAGATTGGTTTGAGGAAGAATGAGAGAATATGATATTTTTATCTCATGTTCAATAAAACCCTAAGTAATATTCTAGAAGATAAAAGGCCGAATGAGCCAACAATACTTGGTTTTTATAAGAATGTGATGCCCCCAAATGTAAAATACACTATTAGAACATCTGAGATGGATACTTTGGAGGAAGCAATGATTAAGGCCACGAAGATGAAAGAAATTATGATTGAGATGGGTGTTGACCATGATATTATCCCGAGAAAAGTAAAGAGGTAGTTGGTAATCCTAAGTATCGATGATCAAGGAGCCTCTAGTTCTAGAAAGAATGAAGAGAAAATATTCTATCGATCCAAAATCAAGCCACTAGAGGATGGTTTTTTAATGGAACCATACCATATGTGAAGGAAGACCCTGTTGCGACACAAGAAACTAAGAAAATAATTGAGAATTCAAAAATGAATAGAATCATCAGGAAAATGAAAAACAAGATAACCAGATTAAGAAAGGGTGACAATTATGTAAAAAATACGAGAATGTTGGTCCAAGAGAAAATAAGGAACCCTCCCTAAGAAAATAGAGTGAGGTTTAAAAACACTCATAATAAACAAAGACAAAGGGTTCCCAGGAAACCAATCCCAAATGCAACTGTTTTGGATGATATATATGACGAGAAAATAATTGAGCAAGGAAATGATTATTTATCCGACGAAAGGTTCAAAACTATATAGATGGAAAAATGTGAGATGTCCATGTATATATTTGAATAAGGCGACAATGACCCTGACTCACAAGAGAATGTTTCCCAAACACGAGCGTTTGTAAATAAATCCAAAAATAAAGATGAATCTGAAAAAGAAAAAGGAAAGAATTAAAGAAAAAGATAAAGAAAATGTGAATGAGAAATAGAGAAATAAAAATGTGACAAATAACACTAGAATCAAGAAGCAACACCTGGTGTCAAAGCCTCCCCATATTAAATACAATGTTGTAGAGGACTTGAGTAAATTGAGGATAACTCTTCCTTTTACAGAAGTGGTAAAGATCCCTCAAGAAAAGGATAATATTTTGATATTATTGGATGATCCATATAGAAGAATGGAGGTTGTTGTTATAAGTCCAAAGCAAATACAAAACACATCAAATGTCAAGTTGAGAGGTAAAATCACACATTTTTATATTTCAATTGAAAATCATGATGTTGCACTTCATAATTGTTTAGTTTACACTAGCCCGACCAATAATATTATGCCATTGGTGGTCATGGAGACATTGGGTATGAGTTGCAACAAATATTTTGAAACAGGTGAAAGCGTATATGAAATTGATTCCAGATAGGTGAAAGCTTATGGGGAAATCAAATATTTTTATGCTTGGATCATGATGACTCCCCATATTATTACAGTTTTCAATATTTTTGTGGTAGATCTTCTTCCTGCATATGGATTTGTCTTAGGAAGAGATTGATCATCTGTTATTGAGGGGTACATAATGAATGATGGAAGCTACATGATTTTTCCAGATAAATAAGGAGCAATGATTAAGGTCCATCGTGAACCCATGAGGTTGTTTTCCTTCAAAAGGAAGGATAATGAACTAATGGAAGATTATATAGACGCTGGAATGAGAAACTATGTTATCCTAGACATGGATAATATTGAAGACATGGAGATTCAAAAGAATCAGTTTAAAGGTAATTGGAAGATGTCATTTGATGGAACTTACTCAAGTTCCAGGAGTGGAGTTGGAATCATCCTTATAAACTCAAAAAATATTGGGCATCCACATGTTATCATACTTGAATTTGTGTGCACCAATAAGGAGGAAAAATATGAGGCTTTGATTCAAGGAATGATTCTTGCACAAGAAATGAGTATAGAACATTTAATTTTGATAGGCGAATCCGAGTTGGTAATAAATCAAGTTACCCAGATATATAAGATTAAAAAGGAAAGACTCAAATTATATTTCAAAAGAGTTAATGAATTCATGGAAGCCTTCAACTCTTTCAACATTTCTTTCATCCCAAGGGATACAAATCAGAAGGAATATTCATTATATTTGGCGGCCTCACTATCAAACCCAAATGATGTTCATAGAAAAACATCTTTTCAAGTAAAAATAATACTCCGACCTTCTGTTCCTGATAATCAGGAGTATTTAAAAGTATTTGAGAATGATGAAGAATTAAATTTGTTTTTGACAAATAATGACGAAGATGAGGATAATGGAATAACTGTTGTCCCGAGGAATTGTATTCAATCTAAGCATCTTTTTACAAGAGATAATCATGCTAAAAACCTCCTGGAAGAAGTATTGCTTTGAAAATTCGAAGAAACAAGAAATATTAATATTGGAACTGATAGTTCCCCAAAATATGTCAATTTGGGAGTTGATTGCACAATTGATGAAGTTGATCAATATTTCGCACTATTTAAAGAATATCTTGATGTTTTCGCAAGGAGTTATCATGATTTGAAGGAATATGATAAAATAATATTTCAACACATTATTCCCTTGAGAGAAGGGGAAAATCATGTCAAGCAGAAGATAAGGATAATGAACCTCAAATTAAAACCATTGGTAAAGTTTGAATTGGAAAAATTAAATAAAGATGGAATAATATACCCCATTAGACATTTTGTCTGGATTTCAAACCCTGTGATTGTGAGAAAGAAAACCAGGGAGATTCAGATGTGTGTAGATTTCATGGATATTAACAAATCAAGTGTAAAGGATAATTATCTTTTTCCTAACATGGAATTTATTCTCCAACAAGTCACAGGATCAACCTGTATGTCCATGTTAGATGATTTTTATTGGTATAATCAAGTCTTGGTTGTTGAGGAAGACAGAGAAAATAAAACTTTCATAACACCTTGGGAGACATATGCATATGCTTGGATGCCCTTTGGTTTAAAAAATCCTAGAGCTACAATTTAGAGGGCTATGGATCATGCTTTTGAGGGATTGATAGGAAAATTCAT
>ML830286.1:125328-137583 GCA_009831015.1 Picea engelmannii | reverse complement strand
CGCAAAAAAGAAAGGAAGAACCAAAATATGAGATGCCTCCGCTATTGGATCATACCAACGAAATGAAACCCATGGGACAAGTAAGTACAATCATAGGCTTTTTTCAATCATGTGTAAATGTATTAAATGATCCATCATCTGTGAAAATATTGCAAAATATACTAGAAAAATGTAGCATCGAGACGGAAGGAAAACTAGAACCAAAACCAGTCAATCACCTACATACCAGGAGGAGAACAAGTAGGGAGTTCAGACTGAATGCAAACATTGGAGATTTCAATATGGGAGATATCATACTGGATCTACGATCTAAAGTTAATGTATTACCAAAGAAGACATGGAAATGCATGGGAGAGCCCACATTAGGATATTCACCTGTTCAACTAAAATTATCAAACCAACACAGAGTCCTACCAATTGGTAGATTAAAAGGAGTGACAATATATCTAGATGGAGTGCGCACTAAAGAAGATTTTGAAGTCATTGAAATAATGGATGACACAAAACCTTACCCAACATTTCCTGGTTTGTATTGGGTGTTTGACAACCAGGCCATAATCAACTTGAAGAACATGAAGATGACATTTAAGTCAGGAGAATACAGGGTCATCGTGCCATTAGACCCATCATAAGGGGAGAGGTTTGTAGAACCTACTTGCCTAGACTTGGAGGAAATCAAAAAGTTGTACAAAACAACTGCACGTGATGAGGAATACATAAACCCAACTACAGATGAAGTACTCAGTTGGCAGAGCATTACTTCATGTGCAAAAAACTCAGATACTGGTTTAGAAAACTGGCAACAAAGGTTACACAAAGTTTCCACGAGAAGATGTGCAAGAATAGACCGCGCAGTAAGATGGGTAGGCATGAAAATAAGGGAACCACCCAATTTCCACTAAATAAATGATTTGGAAACATTCTTGGCACAGTATGAAGATGAAGTTTCAGAGAACCAAAGACTGTTAGCACTTGATATAGCACTCAAGGCCACACCAACAAGATGGTGGGGCATGCACAAATAGATAACCACAAATTGGTATCAATGTAAGTGATTATTGCACATAAGGTTCAATGCATAATAGAAAAACAACAAGCAACAGAAGTATGATGGATAAGGGGAACCAACAGAACACTTGGAGAAGCGCAGAACATTGTGTAAAATGACACCCCTAGAGGAATGGCCTCATTATTTCATACACACTCTAGAGGGCATATCAGTGAATTGGTATACAAACCAAGAACTGCGCAGAGAAACTGCGACCTGGATAGTATTACAACAGAATTTTATAGTCACTTTTTCATTTGAACATGAGAACCCTAACATAGATGCATCTCTTAAAAATATAAGAGGGGTGATATTCATCAAAGAACTAGAAGTCAAACTCATAATAGAAGAACAACAAACAGACAGTTAAAGAACTGTTGTCATGTTACTGTGTGCAAGAGGAAGCACTAGATGAATACGATCTGCGCGATATTCAGATCAAAGAAGAAGAAGGAAAAAGAGAAGTGGAGGGACCACCTATAGAATCAAAATTTATTGTCATGCTATTCAAGGTAAATAAAGGCAACATTGGGACAATTGAAAATCCCAAGATGACTGGCATTGGAGATTACTAGGATGAACAAACGGTAGAAAGCATAACAGAGTTATTGTGTGAGTAAAACAACTTGTTTCCCACAAGATTTATAGAGATGAAGGGTATAGAAGGAGAGCTAGGAGAAATGAAGATACCACTCAGACCTGAAGCGAGATCGATCAGACAATGACCATATAGATTGAACTGGATATAAAAGAAAACGTTTAAAGTTGAGATCAATGAAATGCTCAAAACCGGAATCATAGAGCTAGTATAAGAATCTAAATTTATAAGCCCGATGGTATTTCATCACAAGAAACAAGTATGAATAAGGATATGTGTCGACTTGAGGAAGTTGAACGATGCATGCCTACATGACCCATTCCCTACACCTTTCATAGACGAAGTGTTAGAGAACATAGGAGGACACAAAGCCTACTCATTCACTAATGGATTTTCAGGCTACCACTAGATTAAGATAGCACAGGAAGAAACACATAAGACCATGTTTGCGACAGAATGGGGATCCTACTAGTACACAGTCATGCCATTTGGATTGAAGAATGCACCAACAATATTTTCCATAGTAGTCATTACTGCATTTATAGAATTCATCTACCAGTGTCTCGAAGTATACCT
Organism: Picea engelmannii; assembly: GCA_009831015.1. Taxonomy (NCBI): domain Eukaryota; kingdom Viridiplantae; phylum Streptophyta; class Pinopsida; order Pinales; family Pinaceae; genus Picea; species Picea engelmannii. Next base: position 135,361 of record ML830286.1, on the reverse strand, counting down.
GGACGATTGGACAGTCTACAGTTTGTTGAAATACCATGTAGAATTCTTAAGGCTAATGTTAGAAATATGCAGACAGTGCCATATATCACTGAACATAAAGAAATTCATATTCAGAACACCATTTGGGATACTATTGGGCCACATAGTATGCAAACAAGGATTACTAGTAGATACTGCAAAGATCACAGTAAATGTTAACTTACCACCACCTAAAATAGTCTGTCAACTAAGAGCGACGTTGGGACATACAAGCTACTACAGGAAATTTATCAAAGGGTATGTGCAGATTACTGCACCAATGGAAAAGTTGTTAAGAAAGGATACTAAGTTTCAGTGGAACGATGAGTGTCAACACGGTCTGAATACCCTAAAAGAAAATATGGTCACCGCACCAATATTAGTATTTCCAAACTGGGAGAAGACATTCCACATGCATGTAGATGCATCAGCCATAGCACTTAGAGCTATCTTGGGACATACAGGAATGGGAGACTTGGATCACCCGATAGCATTTGAGAGCGGGAAACTATTAGAATCAGAGCATAATTATAACACTACAGAGAGAGAAGGCCTAGCTATGGTCTACACACTACATAAATTCAGACATTATTTACTGGGAAAACACTTTAATATGTTCACATATAACTCAGCCCTGAAATACCTAGTCAACAAGTTAGTGTTGGGGGGGAGAATTTGTCGATGGTTACTACTATTTCAATAATTTGACTTTGAAGTCATAGTCAATCCAGGAAAACTGAATGTAGGACCTGACCACCTATCAAGAGTCACAAATGGAGAAGAACCTATGAATTTAGAAGACAAATTCCTGGATGCACAACTATTTTCAGTCCAGATCGCTGATGAACACTTTGCAGATATCATTTAGTACTTGAGCACAGGTACTGCGCCACAAGAATATAACAACGTGCAAAACTAAAACCTGGTATTCCGCACCACATACTATCAACTGATTGCAAGACACTTATACAAAATGGACACAGATAACATCTTTTGAAGGTACATGTTAGAGCACAAAAGACCAAGAGTGTTATCCAAAGGCCATGAAGGAATAGCAGGAGGACATTACATAGGAAAATCTACCGCACAGAAGGTATTGTGCACATGACTATGGTGGCCGAATATTCACAGAGACTCGAAGGAGTACTATCAAAGATGTGATGTCTGTCAAAGGGTAGGCAAACCCAAAAAAAGAGACAAGATGCCACTAAGACCATAGATAACATTGTAGGAATTCAAGAAGTGGGAAATAGACTTTGTGGGACCAATCAACCCACCAACAAAAAGAACAGGAGCAAGGTACATTATCACCACAACGAAGTACCTAACAAGATGGGCAGAAGCTGCACCAGTGAAGGATTGCAATGCAAAAACAACAACACACTTCATATTTGAACAAGTAATCACTATATTTGGATTCCCAAGAGTTTTGACAAGTGACCAAGGAACACACTTCATAAACAACACCATCAACACTATGACTGAAGAGTTTGAAGTCCATCATTAGAAGAGCACACCATATCACCCACAGACAAATGGCACAGTGGAAGCATTTAACAAAATCCTCGAGAATTCATTCGCAAATATATGTAACATCAATAGGGACGACTGGGACCTCAAATTACCAGCAACATTATGGGCCTATAGGACTACGTGCAAAAATTTGACAAGGCACACACCATTTAAACTAGTCTATGGCCAAGAAGCAGTGGTGCCATTAGATTTTTTAGTACCAAGCTTGCATGTAGAAACAATCACACAGATGACAGAACAAGGAGAAGTAAAGGAATGAATAAATCAGTTAATAACCATGGAAGAAGACCTAATATTACCAGGGTTCCACCAACAAGTTTAGAAATCAAGAGACAAAGCTTGGCATGATAGACACATCAAGAAGAAAACTTTCAAGGAAGGAGATCTAGTATTGATGTATGACAACAAATCATTTCAGCACCCAGGAAAGTTAAGAATGCATTGGCTAGGACCATACGAAGTGAAATATGTCACAGATGGAGGAGTTTTACAATTGAGATAATTATCAGGCGCAAAACTCAGAGGGATGATCAATGGGAGCTAATTGAAGCTGTACAAGGACATCTGACTACCCACCGCATAGTAAAAAAAATAAAAAATAAAAAACATGTAGAATATTAAACAGTACCAACAGAGGCAAAGTGCGATGAAAGAGGAAAAATCATGAACACTTAGGAACACAAACTCGGTGAGGAGAAGGACAACGACCACGTAAAAAGTGAAACAAGTAGGAAACAGAAAGACGACAAAATAAGTACGATAAGACGGAGTTAGGCAGAATTGAAGTCCAGAAAGGACTGATGGGACACCACATTAATTGCACCAACTGGAGTTGGCAAGGCAGAGTAATGGAAAGTACGAAAGAGTCGGAGGTGCATTGAACCCATAATTAAGGAAGCATCCTTGACAAGCTTCATGTGAAGCCCATAAACACACGGACGCAGGAACAAAGAGTCCATTTTCGAAAGGAGAACATATAGAGAGAGATAGAGGCTAAGGAGCACCGAGAAGAGTTCACAGAAGTCACAGAGTCCACTAAAAACTAGAAAATGTTCAGCATTAATCACCATGGCATCATCAAAGAAAGTAAAATCAAGTCAGATTACCAGACAATCGAGAGTTAAAACCAAGTCATGCGTACAGTTGGAAGAAGGCGAACAACAACCGTCAAAGATCATTAATGTCGATGTAATCCCATCCCCAAACACAACACCGGTAAACCCCACACCTATAGTGGAAGAAACCCAATAGCCAGCACCGTAGGGCACAAACATAGATAGACCAATAGAGGTACAAGAGCAATTGAACCAGGATGCAAAAACCTTGAAGGAGGCACAACCTGAGAACACCGAAGCAACTCCGAAAGTCAATGGAATGAAAACAAATCATGAAGAATCAATTGAGCCAGACTAGTCTCAAACCATCGTGTCAAACCACCCACCGAAAGGAATAGTAGAAGATGTCACAGGTTGGCTAGAATGCTATTCTAAAACGCAACCGAGAGCCACTGGAACCTTGAACTAGCCACCACCGCCGAAGAAAGACAATTAACATGTACCTACGTCACCTCGAAAGAAACCTATCACATCCCTCATTCTACCATGCATACCAAATGGGGTACGAGTGGAATCAGGCTTGTTAGGGAAGATTGACAAGATAAAATATGTAGACCACGACATAGCAGACACAGACAAATTTTCGTAGTTTGCCAAGAGAGTATACTTAGAAACTGTGGGCACAAATCCGGTTGGGGAACTGATTGATCAGCCACTCTGTTGGGAAACAAGATTGGAGAAAACATGAATTTTAGGTCTGTTAGACCTACCACACTTTGGCAGAGGATAGTACGCAAGTGCGTGCATCAAAGAGCTGTTAGCAGTCACACATGGCGGGACATATGGTTGGACAAGATCATCTCAATAGATGTAGAGATTATTTCCAACATAACAGGGTTGCCATCCCGGGGCATGGATCCAATGTAGTTTCTAGAGGACAAAGCCAAGGAGAAATCACTAGCAGAAGAAATGAAGAAGAAGTATCGCACCTATAGGGGGACACAAGGAATCATTATAAAGAGGATCAACGATGTCGCAACACAAATGGGCGCAAAAATCTTAGCTTGTAAGTTTCTAAGAAAATGCAACAAGGAGGAAGTTCTAGTTGGGGTTGTCGCAGTTGCAGCTCAATGTGTCAAGGGCACCACAGTGAGCTGGGCACCCTATCTCTTGAACTTGTTCCCGGATGACTGCAAGGATGTGCAGGACCTAGAAACAAAGTTGCACTATTCATGGCTAATCATGTTAATAGTTGTAACATCCCCGGCCACCCAGGTTGGGCCAGGATACGCCAGAGAAATCTTACATTCTCTCTGTGGAAAATACAGTAACATACCCAACATTCAACTGAGCTATGCCACATAAAAAATTTGAACTACATGCAATAAAAACATATACACATGGAACCTTTGCGGAACTTCATATATAAAATGTAAATAGACAAATACATTATGTAAAAGAACGAATTTATACTGAAATAACAGTAAACATAGACATGGAACATATATAGGAAATACCCATAAACATATAGAAAATTATACCATGGATAAGATAAACCCATAAAATTGAACACGTAAATAATAATGCAGCATGTAAATTTATCACACAAATGGCACTTATATTAGTAAGAATATCACCAACTATGTGCAGACCTTCCATGAACCTCCCAGCCTTAGACCACGTTTCTCATCACTCATAGTAGTGGGTCACCCCTGAGCTGGGACTAAACTCCACCCGAGTAAAGGGATTCCTAACCAGGATAATGGCTCATAGAAAATAGGGAAGACTCTATCACAAGTGCCAACTCAAACCAACAACATAAAGTCGCTCATTCCCCATATGCCCCTTCTATGCTCAACAGTCCTTTGGTTGCCCCACGTCCCTTCTAGGGCTTCAGCAACAGGCCGGACATGAAGTCTCAGAGCCCTGTAACTGTAGTTTAGCACCTTCAGGAAATCAATTCCCAACAATTCTCTCACCCGGAGACAAATTTCTTACGGGCCTGACAACCTGCCTCTTCAATATCCCATGGGCCTGAAAACCCACCTCTTCAATATCCCATGGGCCTGACAAACCGCTTCCTCAGTTCAACTCCCAAGCTAACCAACTACACAAACAGGTATGGCCATCAATACAGGTTTAGGTACAGTGACATGAAGGTATGAAGGATAGCTCCATGAGTGTGTGAATGCTCATAGATGATTGACTAGATGACTGAGTGATGGGGGGAATCATGATAAGAATAATCGAAAATGAACTAATTACCAACAATATGTATGCATGTCCCTGACTTGACACTTGTCATGTTGGGAGCTACTTTGGCCCACTTGTCCCCAACTTTGGAACGTAGGATAAAACAATTATCCATACATTATACTTTAATAAATATTAATATAATATTCATTTTTGACTTAAGCTCCCTAACTTATCCACTTTTCCTTAAATTTTAGCCCCCACCCTATCCCTAACTAGTGGAATTTAGTCATGATCGGTCTACGCATAGCGATGTATTTTATATTAATGTCAAGACATATACAAAAGTAGGCGCACTGGCATTTAACATCTAGGCTCTCCAGTCTAATAAAACATAAGCATCCTAGCTTATAATAACTGGCTCACTAGCCTATAAAACACAACATATACACAAAGGCCCCATAGCCTCAAAATCACGCACACTTAAGCTGTTGCGCGTGGTATCCTGAAATGTGCACACTTCATCATTTTGTTGCGTAGTACATGCGCACACTATGCCATGAAATGTGCATACAAAATGATATCAAATGGCTCACCAGCTTAAGTACATTTTCATTTACATCACAATTGGGTTCGGCCTAGGGACATTACAATCCCCTCCCCTTATTTATGCACTATCCTCAGTGCATTATGTACACATATACAACAAAATTTCAAAAATCCTCAAAAAGATGTGGGTATTTTGCCCGCATTGCATCCTCATTCTCCCAAGTAGTGTCCTCAAGACCGTACCATGTCCATTGGACCTTTACAACCCCTATGGATAGATTCCAGAGTTGTTTGATTTTTAGGTCCAAAATGCGTATCAGATGCACTTGAAAAATGCTTTCTTGCTCCACCTGAATCACATTCCAATCAATAACATGATTAGCATCAGGTATATATTTCTTGAGAAATTATACATGGAATACATTATGAAAAGACATAGATGCAAGCAATGCAATCATATAAGCTACTGGACCAATCCTCTCTAGGATCTCAAATGGTCCACAATAGTGAGCTACCAACTTTGAACAATTTCCCAACTTAAGGGAACTTTTGTTGGCTTTCACTTTCAAGAATACATGGTCCCCAACTTTAAATTCCCTGTGATTTCTTCCCTTATCAACATAGTTTTTCTTCCTGTCTTGGGTAGCCTTTAAATTTTGTTTTATCTTTATCATTTTCTCCTCCATTTCCCTGAGTAAATCTGGCCCAACCACTGCTCTATCTGCTGGGTTATCCCAACTTACCGGTGTGTTGCACTTTCTTCCATAAAGTGTCTCAAATGGGCTCATCTTTAGAGATGCTTGGTACCCATTGTTATAATCAAAATCTACCAAGTGTAGGTAGTCTTCCCATTTTGATGGTTTATCCATCACATACATCCTCAACATATCCTCAATCACTTGATTTACACACTCTGTTTGTCCATCTGATTCTGGATGATAAGTTGTGCTAAAATTCAAATTTCTTCCAAATCCATTAAATAATCCTTTCCAAAATTTTGAGGTAAATTTTGGATCTTTGTCAGACACAATTGTCTTGGGTATGCCATGTAATCTAGCAATTTATCTCATATAAACATCAACAATGTTGGTTTCCTTGTGAGTGAGATTAACTGGAATAAAATGGGCAGCCTTAGTAAGCTTATCCACCACTACCATGATAGAATCATGTTTCTTGTTTGTTCTGGGAAGTTTGCTGATGGAATCCATTGTTACAACTTCCCATTTCCACTCAGGAATGGGTAATGGTTGTAGCAAACTAGCTGGGTGTCTATGCTCATCTTTTACCTTTTGACATTCCAAACATTTGGCAATAAAATTTGCAACTTCTTTCTTCATGCCCGGCCAATAATATTGGCTTTTGACATATGCAATAGTTTTATGATAACCTAGGTGCCCAACATAGGGCACATTATGCATTTCTACCAATATCATATTTTTCAATTCCAGGGAATTTGGTACATAAATTATTCCCCTGTACAAGAGAATTTCATCATTATCTAGCTTGTATTCTTCCATTTTCTGCTGCAAATTACCTTGTTGTAATTTTGCCACTAATTCCTTGTATTGCAAATCTAATTTTGTAGCCTCTAAAATTCTGTGTTTCAAATATGAATGGTACATTCTAATGCTCGTAGCATGCATTTCATGCACTCTTCTGTTGAGTGCATCAACCACTTTGTTCTCTTTCCCCTTGATATGCTTTATATAAAAGTCATATTCAGTTAGAAATTCTAGCCATCTTCTTTGCCTAGCATTTAGAGTTGGTTGATCAAATAAATATTTCAGACCATTATGGTCCATTCTCAGCTCAAACCTTTTCCCCATGAGGTAGTGTCTCCATTTCCTCAAGGCATGTACTATGGCTACCAACTCCAAATTATGAGTGGTGTAGTGTCTTTCATGCTCCTTCAACTTCTTTGATTCATAACAAATAACAAACCCATTTTGACTGAGGACTCCACCAAGTCCTTCTTTACATGCATCTGTGCATACAATGAAGTCTTCATTTGGGTCTACAATCCTTAGTATTGGAGCACTTGCCAATAATTTTTTCAAGTGTTGGAAACTCTTTTCACAATCCAATATCCACTAAAACTTCACACCCTTCTTTTGCAAGGAAGTGATTGGGTGTGCAATATTTGAGAATCCTTCAATAAATATCCTATAGTAGCCTGCAAGACCAATGAATCATCTCACCTATGTCACATTCTTTGGCGCTGACCATTCTCTAATGGATTCTATTTTCTTTGATTCCACTGTTATCCCATCCCTTGAAATGACATGTCCCAAATAATGAATTTCTTTTTGATAAAATGAGCACTTGCTCAATTTGGCATACAATTGATGCTCCCTTAATACTTGCAACACCATCCTCAAATGATGTTCATGCTCTTCCTCTGACTTAGAATATATATGAATGTCATCAAAAAAGACAATGACAAACTTGCCTAAATATTCTCGAAAAACACCATTCATTAAGCACATGAAAACATTTGGTGCATTTGACAACCCAAATGTCACCACTGTGAACTCATAATGACCATACCTTGTCCTGAAGGCGGTCTTTCTGATATCTTACTCCTTAATTATTACCTGATGGTATCTTGACCTGAGATATATCTTTGAAAATATCTTTGCATCCTTCAATTGATCAAAAAGATCATCAATCCTTGGCAGAGGATACTTGTTCTTAACAGTCACTTTATTCAACTGTATGAAATCAATGCACAATCTTAATGTCCCATCTTTCTTCTTCATGAACAAGACTAGGGCACCCCAAGGTGACACACTTGGGTATATATACCCCATCTTCAGATGTTCTTCAAGCTGCATTTGCAACTCCTTCAACTCCGGTGTACTCATTATGTAAGGAGTCTTTGACACTGGGGATGCTCCAGGCATTAAATTTATAGAGAAATCAATATCTCTCTTTGGGGGTAGTCCTGGTACCTCCTTGAACACATCTTCAAAATATTCCAGGACTGCATAATCTTCCAAATTTGGCACCTTATATTTAGGTGTCTCTTCCATATGTGTTACAAATATTTGGGAGCCTTTCCTGTAACATTTCTTTAGCTACAATGCTGAAATTTCTCTGATGGTTACTGCCATGGGAATTTTCTGCACTTTTCTTAGGTTCCCTTCCTCATCCAAGCAAGTAAATTCCTTGTTATGAAAATCTAGGATAGCATGATGTTGGTCCAATCAATCCATCCCAATTAGACATTCATAGGAACCTAAAGGAAAGATGTTCAAATATTCCCTGGTGTTCAGTCCATTCATGTCCATAAGACATGACTTAATCATCTCATTAACTTTTCTTTTGGATCCAGTAGCCAGCTACACCAACCAAGATTTTCCATGCTTACTTCTTGGCAAATGCAAAATTTCCACCATCTTAGGATCTAAATAACTATGACTAGATCCTGAATCAATTAAAATAGCAATGGTTTGGTTGTTGATCATACCTTCCACTTCAATCATATGTGACTGATACTCTGCGTGCTTGTTGTCCAGGGCTACATATATCCTTGGCACATTTCTGCCCATGTCCTCCATTGTTTCATTTTGTTGTACATTGTGAACAATCCTCACTTTTTCACCTCTGCGGGGATAGTCTCTGAACATATGCTCTCCTTTACAAACCCAACATTGAATAGGTGGTTTCCTTGGCCTTGGACCCCCTGTCTCAATCATTCTGGGTTCTCTAGAAGTTGGTTGTCCCTGAGTATTATTTCTGAAGAATGGGGGCGTAGCTCCCTTCTTCCTATGATCCATCTTGAACTTATTTTTTTCTTCCCAAGATTTTTGGAAAGTTGACCTTGCTTTTTGATGATCATATAGGCATTTAGCTCACCTTATGGTATCCTGTGATCAGGGGATCAAATTTTGCTCAAATTTCAAAGTGCTCGGAATGCGACGAAAATAGTGCCATTACGTCCGTCTCGTCTTCCTGATTCCGAAGGTATATTTACTTTCACAAACAGAATCCGTATGGAGGAGATATCACGATTTGTCCGCCAAGCCAAACATGAAAAAAATTGGGATGTTGACTGTACCTGTCCGTACAGTCCGTACGGCCACGTGGAGGGTCGTACCATCATGATGACGTGGTAGATTTTTTTGGTTGGTTGTTCGTTGGCAAATACGGTGTTGACACGTGTCCGTTTGGCAAGTAATATGAAGACACGTGGCCCAATCCAATGGTGCCATGTGTCCTTCGTTTATTGGACAATTATGTTTATATAAAATGTTATGGAGGCCGCGGGGTTCGACCCCCGGACCTCCCCATAGAGACAACGACTTTGCACAACCACCCGACCATTGGGCCACACCATAGTTCTTGTTAACTATACGCATTTGAATATATTTAAAGTTACATGTTGTAATATTTGGAAAAGGGCGCGGGACGGGGCTTAAGCCCCAACCCATGGTTTCGTTGTAATACATATGACCCATATATTATATGGTCTGAATCGTTGGCGTGCATTTTATTTCATTGCATTGTATTGCAATGAATTGTAATACATTGCAATGTATTTTGTATATGAACCATGTGTTGGCACGGGTGTTAAGTATTGGCGCGCGGTTCAAACCAACTTAACCACTTCTTTTTAAAAGCGCGCAGTCGCATGTGCCCATGTGCCCAGGTGCCGAGGCGGTTAGGGGCTGGGTGCCCTTAAC
>ML830286.1:94871-117312 GCA_009831015.1 Picea engelmannii | reverse complement strand
AGATGTCTGCATGGATATGATGAAGTATATGCACCATTGAGATGTCCACACATATCCGCTTTATCTTTTTGTAATGAAAAATATCCAAATAAAGTTTGGATGAAATTTTGAAAACCATGCGGCTGTTTCCGAAAAAATGTTGAAATTTTGTTGATTTTAAAATGATCATAACTTCACTTCCCGGACTCCGTTTCAAACGATTGTTTTTTTGAAATTGGATATTTTCCCGAGAGGAATTAAAATATCCAATTTTTTTCTACAAATTGTGCTCAGAAAATATCAGAATGGAGTCTGATGTGCACGGCTCCCTTTTTGTCTCCTGAGATGCATGCATTGTGCATGGAAAAGTGTCTGCATGTGACTCCTAAGATGCATGCCATATATCTTCCACATGAATTTCAGAAAACAAATCTGAAATGGAGTAGACATCATCTTCAATGAATGGAATACAAATTTGTGCAAATACTTGAGTAGACGGCTCTTCAAACTGAGATCATTGATCTTTCAGTGGATTTTCTACTTGCTCTATCTTGTCAACATTTTGCATGTAGTCTTCCTTATTCCCAAATAAAACCTTAAATATTCTCCATAATTCATTTGGATTTGAGTCTTGTGAGACATCATATACTTGGTGGAGAATTTTTGCAGAAATAGACAAGAAGATAAGTCCTATGGCCATATCTTGTCTATTAAGAAATTTATTTTTCTCATCACTGGAATTAGGCTCTACTTCCATTGCCATGGTTATTTGGTATAAGCCTCTACTTTTGAGAAGAAGTAGAATCTTTGTCTTCAACTCCAAATAGTTATGAGGCATGAGATGTATTATCGGTGAGTAAAACATAAATTCCACCTTTTTTGCGTTCTTCAATCTTCAGTACCTGCAAAAATAATTTGGTGTAGATGTTTCTTAGCAGTATGTCGGCTCTGATACCATGTAAATGTTTTGAACCTACACAGAATATATCTAGCTATAAAATACCACACACATTTGCAGAGAGAAATTGAGAAAGAAGAAGCAAGAGAGAAAGAATGGAAGAATTCTCATTAACCGTATTCCACACTCAAAGAGTGAATAATTTACAATAGATATAGGATACATGAGTAACTAATGAGACATAGTGGTGGTCTAGAGTGATATGGACACACACCAACAGTTACGAGAGTGAACTACCGCCTAGTCTAGTCTCTTAGGCAGTTACGGGAGTGAACTGCCACCTAGTTGAGTGAACTAGTCAACTAGTCTTCAGTTAACTGACTGAACCGAGAGTAGTGCGGAGTTAACTCAGGGAATCAAGTGTAATGCACCAGTCTGGTGATGATCCCAAGGCAAGTTCGCATTATCACGGTGAAAATACAAATGTTGCATGGTGACAAAACCAATGCAACATCTAGACTCAACTCAACTAGTCAAACTGAAGTGTCAACTGAAGAGAATATTCTTCAGGTGGAATATTCTCCCCTAAAATATAGGAGACTGGATAATGACTAATTATGACTAATAAAAAAGGAAAAACCTTAGGAAAAATAAATCCTAGGTGTGTTTGAAGTAACTTCAACAACTATCTCATCCTTGATGAAAGAAACATACTTCAACAGTTCTAAAAACCTTCTCTTATATTTATCCATGGTCATACTCCCAAACTTGAGTTCAAATAACTCTTTCATTTTCTTGTCATAGTATCTCTTAGGCAAGTATTTATTCTCAAAATACTTCTTGAATTCCCTCCAAGTAACACTTTTCTCTTTAATGTGTTGCACCTACACAAGTTGATCCCACCACATGGATGCCTTTCCCTTGAGTTGATAGATGGAAATTCTAACTTCTACATGAGAAGAATAATTGTGCAATTGAAAATACTTTTCATGCCCAAAAACCATGTCTCTGCATCTTCATCTTTCTTGTGCTCACCATCAAATGTAGGAGGTTTGATTTTGTTCATTTCTCCTCATAGCTCATCCACCCCAGACCCCTTATGATTCCTGACAGGGGATGGACTTGAGCTACTATGTGATCTCTTATTGGAATGCCTCGGAGAGTGGGGGTGATGTCTACTAACACTCCTTTCTCTTATTTTCTCATCAGGAGGCTTGTGAATTCCAGATTTCCTTGAGCCACTCTCCTTATCCAATTTTTTTTCTATTATGTTCAAGCTCTCCATTAACTTGATGTTGAAGTCCTCTTGCTTCTCCTTGGCTCTCATAAGACTTTCATTATCATATTTATGGATTTGGACATCCTTCTACAAATTTCTAATGGTCTCTACCATGTTCATGTTTTCATCCCTTCCTTCTCCATGTCCATTGGAGTTCGTTCCTTCAATGCCCAACTGGACATCCATCCCTCTAATATCATCCTCCTGACTGTAAGTCCCCTATGCCTCTTCCATTAATCTGGACTCTATGTTGATCCTGATTTGATCTATTTTTTTTTTAACTTTGCAAAATGTGCAGCCAACAAAACTTTGTCAGGCTAACTGTTTCAACAATTTCATGAAAATATGAACCATTCTGGTTCAATAATATATATCATAACTCTTTCTTCTGATTTCCTAGAAACTTGAATGACCAGATCAATTTTATGGGTAGATATTTATATTCCACTTTCCAACACCTTTCCAATGCCTGCTCCCATGCTCAATTCCGAGTCTTGAGATGAAAGTTATGGTCATTTGAAAATTGCCCATTAATTTTTCTGTTCATTTTTCAACTTGGCGCAACTCTGCATTGTAATTATGCAATTTCACACCTACTCCATTGGATTTTTCATAGGATATAAATTGGGTTTCTTCATATACATATTATGGACACTTTTTCCAAGTTTCACCTTTTTTTGGGTTCTTCACTGCTAGTTACAACTTGCTGAAGTTCTAGGCCAATTCTTGTTTTTTTGGGTCCAGAATGCTACATGTACATTCTTTGCCATATTAAACATTGTTAACATGCCCAGAAATTTAATTCAGCTCTTGAATTATCTTCTATGGTTCAATATATTTCCATTGACTTCTCCTACGCCTCAATATGATTCTGGAGCAGAAAGTTATGGCTCTTTGAAGTTAGATGGGTCTGAAAATTTACCCTCCATTGTTTGTGCTGTAACTTTCTCATAAAAGCTTCATTTGACGAACAATTTACACCATTAGAAATCTCTCTTCGAGCTCTTTTATTTGAGCTGCAAACATAGTATGTGTATTGGCACATGTTGTTCTCGTGGTTTTTGAGTACTTAAAAATGCTCTTAAGGGCCTAAAAAATGCGCTGCAAAAAGATGACATTCAAATAGTTTAAAATGTTGCAGAAATTTATTGGTTTTCTGTTGTTTTTCACCATCCAAATGACTTTGTGTGAACAAAATTCAACTTGTAAACCCATATTTACCATGTGCAACAACAACAAAAGGTAAATCGTGCTTCGCGCACTTTAAAACCACTGTGTATCACTTCTCTTTCGTGCCAATAACTTGCACACACTACTTTTATGTCGCGCGCCAATATCCACAGCGCGCAGTGTTTGTACCGCATGCATTTCACTCGACGTGTTGCACCATGCCAAAGTTTAGTATGCCCCACCACGCACCAATACTTTGCGCACACCATTCACTAAATTGTCGTGCGACAACATATACCCACATTGCGCGCGCACCAAACAAACTCATTTACGCTCTGCCAATATTGTGCACACCACGTGCGCCATTATTATTTTTCCGCGCGGTGCCAAAATTTAGTGCACATACCCTCACACCAACATTTTTCTATGCGGCATCCAAAATTTAGTGCGCACACCCGCACACCAACATTTTTCTGCATGGTTTCAAAATTTAGTGCGTGCACCAGCACACCACTATTTTTCCGTGCGGTACCAAATTTTAGCGCGCGCACCTGCACACTAACATTTTTCCATGTAGTGCCCAATTATTCAATAGCTCAATATTTTACTACGCAGCATGCATTTTTAGTGTTCCCACCCGTGCACATTCATTTTTATGCACATCAATTCCTCATGAATTCTGCTGCAGAAATTGGGGCTTTTTCCTAACTTTTTCCCCAATTTACCATAGACATTCTGCAACCATGAAATTCATTCAATTTCACCCCAATAACACCAATTCAACTTATGAAACAAAAAATCACTATGGGTTGACATTTTTGGGATGAATTTTTCCCAAACTCAAGTCATGAATTGAGAATTTAAATTACAAAACTCACTCCATCTATCATGGCTTCATTGTAACTTCAAATTCAACCAATTCCAGGTCTAAATTTGCTAGAATAGATATTAAATCAAGAATATATCTCCACTTGGCTGAATTTCTTGATTTTCCCATGAATTTAACAACAAAAATTGGGGCTTTTTCCCAATTCCGCCCAATTGTTGTTACTTTTTACCATGGATGCTCTACAACTCAAAATTTGGCCACTTCAAAATAAATTCTCTGTGAAATTTCGCCTCAACCCAACTTGCTCGGCCCATCCAGGCTCAGTGTGGAAAAATGAAGCTCTTATACCATATTGTAACGTCCCTGGCCACCCAGGTCGGGCCACGATACGCCAAAGAACTCTTACGTTCTATTTGTGAAACATATAGTAACATACCCAACATTCACCTGAGCTATGCCACATAAATATTTTGAACTGCATGCAATAAAAACATATACACACATAACATTTGTGGAACTTCTTATATAAAACGTAAACACACGAATACATTATGTAAAATCTTGAATTCATACTGAAATAACAATAAACATAGACATGCAGCATATACAGGAAATACGCATAAACATACAAACAATTATAACCATGCATAAGATCAACCCATAAAACTGAACACGTAAATAATAATGCAGTGTGTGAATTTATCACACAATTGACACTTATATTAGTAAGAATATCACCAACTGCGTGCAGACCTTCCATGAACCTCCTAGCCTTAGACCACGCTACTCATCACTCACAGCAGTGGGTCACCCCCAAGCTAGGACTAAACTCCACCCGGGTAAATGGATTCCTAACCAAGCTAATGGTTCATAGACAATAGGGAAGACTTTTTCAGAGGTGCCAACTCAAACTAATAGCATATAGTCCCTCATTCCCCACATGCCTGTCCCACCCCAGGAAGTGTGCCCCTTCTCTGATCAACAATCCTTCAGCTGCCCCACTTCCCTTCCAGGGCTTCAACAACATGCCAGATAGGAAGTCGTAGAGCCCTGTAAGTGTAGTTTAACACCTTTAGAAAATCAATTCCCAACAATTCTCTCACCCAGAGAGAAATTCCTCACGGGCTTGACAACCCGCCTCTTCAATATCCCATGGACCTAAAAACCCGCTTCTTCAATCCAACTCCCAAGCTAACCAGCTACACAAATAGGTATGGCCATCAATATAGGTTCAGGTATGGTGACATGAAGGTACGGAGGATAGCTCCATGAGTGTGTGAATGCTCATAGATGATTGACTAGATGACTAAGTGATGGGGGGAATCATGAGAAGAATAATCGAAAATGAACTAAGTCCCAACAATATGTATGCATGTCCCCAACTTGACACTTGTCATGTTGGGAGCTACTTTGGTTCACTTGTCCCCAACTTTGGAACTTAGGATAAAATAATTATCCATACATTATACTTTAATAAATATTAATATAATATTCCTTTTTGACTTAAGCTCCCTAGCTTATCCATTTTTCCTTAAATTTTAGCCCCCACCCTTTCTGTGTGCCCCTTCTCTTCTCAACAGTCCTTTGGCTGCCCCACTTCCCTTCCAGGGCTTCAGCAACAGGCTGGACAAGAAGTCTCAAAGACCTGTAACTATAGTTTAGCACCTTGAGGAAATCAATTCCCAACAATTCTCTCACCCAGAGAGAAATTGCTTACAGGCCTGACAACTTGCCTCTTCAATATCCCACAGGCCTGACAACCTGCCTCTTCAATATCCCATGGGCCTAACAAACTGCTTCCTTAGTCCAGCTCACAAGCTAACAAGCTACACAAACATGTATGGCCATCAACACAGGTTTAGGTACAGTGACATGAAGGTATGAAGGATAACTCCATGAGTGTGTGAATGTTCATAGATGATTAACTAGATAACTAAGTGATGGGGGGAATCATGGGAAGAATAATAAAAAATGAACAAAGTCCCAACAATATGTATGCATGTCCCCAACTTGACACTTTTCATGTTGGGAGCTACTTTGGCCCACTTGTCCCCAACTTTGGAACATAGGATAAAATAATTATCCATACATTATACTTTAAGAAATATTAATATAATATTCCTTTTTGACTTAAGCTCCCTAGCTTATCCACTTTTCATTAACTTTTAGCCCCACCCTTTCCCTAACTAGTGGAATTTAGTCCCTCATACTCTTTATTGTGGTCGGTCTGTGCGTAGCGATGTATTTTATATTAATGTCGAGACATATACAAAAGTAGGCGCACTAGAATTTAACATATAGGCTCTCTGGCCTAATAAAACATAAGCATCCTAGCTTATAACAACTGGCTCACCAACTTATAAAACACAACATATACAGAAAATATCCCTAGCCTCAAAATCGCACGCACTTAAGTTGTTTCACCCAGTATCCTAGAATGTGCACACTTCATCATTTTACTGCGCAGTACATGCACGCACTATGCCATGAAATGTGCATACAAAATGATATCGAACGACTCACCAGCTTAAGTACATTTTCATTTACATCACAATTGGGTTCGGCCTAGGGATATTACAATAGCCTTTATGGGATGGAGAGAACCAACGTATGTAACTTTCAGTACCAGACCCAAACTGAACCAGGGAGCGAGATATTTGTTGTTGAAAGCCACGTTGGATGCTAGGCACAAAAGGATGAATGGGTCCATATTTGAAGGATACCTACGTGACCTGCAGGAAGCCATCTCCAACATGTGGAGGATCACACCATAGGTTTCCGCACGATATAAGGACATCACCAAATTCAAGGCCACATGACTTACGATGTGGATACAAGTGTGAAAGGATCTCGATAAGCAGTGGCTAGAAATGCACTACTGTATCACAGAGGGTGACATCAACATGGTGATCAAAGACTGGGAGGATGAATGGAGGATTCCAATCCTCACCCAAGACTTGTCAGAAAGGACAGTAGAAGAAGAGGTAGGGCAAGGAGAAACACAACCTCAAGAAGTCCCATTGCCCAAGAAATGAAGGATGGGCCAGACAAAGCCAAAGATGACAGAAGAAGGCACAATTAAGACAGGAACCCGGAAGGGGAAGAATTACAATACGTAGTTGACAAAAGAACAACAAAAATAGTCTGAGGCAGTGCAAGGTACCACAACAAGTCCCAACCCATAGGGACTAGGTGGGAATAAGAGGCCAACTATGCATATAGGAGGAGCGTGCAAGAAAACGAAGGCGCAAAGAACACTGCCAGAATATATGATCGGGGACGATGATGGGGAAATGATATCCCGAATGGTCCAGGATTGTCTAGCTGAGGATTTTGACAATGTTGTGCATCACAGGGATAAGATTCAATAGGAGCTAGCAGACATGTGGAAGTTCCTCAAGAAAATTGGGGAAATACAGACAACAGTAGCAGCATGGGAACAGGAACTTCAGCACCACATATAGAGGAAAGATTGGAATAAGGAGAGCACGATCCATTCCATACAATACTGCAGTCAAAGACTGGGAGGATGAATGGAGGATTCCAATCCTCACCCAAGACTTGTCGGAAAGGATAGTAGAAGAAGAGGCAGGGCAAGGAGAAACACAACCTCAAGAAGTCCCACTACCCAAGAAACGAAGGACGGGCTAGACAAAACCAAAGATGACAGAAGAAGGCACAATTAAGACAGGAACCCGGAAGGGCAAGAAGTACAATACGTAGTCGACCAAAGAACAACAAAAACAATCTGAGGCAGTGCAAGGGACCACAACAAGTCCCAACCCATAGGGACTAGGTGGGAATAAGAGGCCAGCTATGCAGATAGGAGGAGCGTGCAAGAAAACGAAGGTGCAAAGAACACTGCCAGAATATATGATCGGGGACGATGATGGGGAAATGATATCCCGAATGGTACAGGATTGTCTAGCTGAGGATTTTGACAATGTTGTGCACCACAGGGATAAGATTCAATAGGAGCTAGCAGACATGTGGAAGTTCCTCAAGAAAATCGGGGAAATACAGACAACAGTAGCAGCATGGGAACAGGACCTTTAGCACCACATACAGAGGAAATATTGGAATAAGGAGAGCACGATCCATTCCATACAATATTGCAGTCAAATGAAACATTCCACATCACACCCAGTATGTTGCACATGGATGAGATCATGGGGAATACACCCCTGAAGAACTTAAGCCAAATCCAATTTGTATTTCCACAGATACCATCCAGGGCTCTACACAAGTTGTAGGTGAGCATAAACGATGAGGTACAGTCTCATGCACGCACAGACCTGGCTGGATTGCAACAGGCGAAAGAGAAGTGGGACACGCTGGAAATAATCTATGAGCAGTCTAAGATCAGTATTTATTGTTATGTTAATGAATGAGTTTCTATATTTCCTGCGTATTTTCAAATGACAACATGTTGTGTTTATGAGTTATAATAATGGTTCAATATTCAGTTCTCATATCTCACACTCAATCCTAGGCTATAACACCTAAGTATTACAACCACCCATTAAGACTATCTTGGGTGAGACTGCGTAGTGCACTATGTTCGTTGTGTTGCCTTCTGGTTTACCAGGAGGGCCGATCATTTTAGAGGATTTGTTGGAAACCCGAAAGACATGAACCCTGAGTCACTCAGTATGAACTCAGGAAAAATAGAAAAGTAACCAACATATGGTCTACGCACTTCAGAAGTTTGGACATTACTTACTGGGGAAACATTTCAATATGTTCACAAACCATTCAGTGCTCAAGTACCAAGTCAACAAGCCAGTGTTGGGGGGGGGAGGGGATTTACAGATGGCTACTATTGTTTCAAGAATTTGATTTTGAGGTAATAGTTAAACCAGGAAAGTTGAATGTAGGACATGATCACATGTCAAGGATCACAAATGGGGAGGAACCTACAAATATAGAGGACAACTTTTCGGACGCACAGTTATTTTCAGTCCATATTTCTGATGAATACTTCACCTGTCACATAACACTATGCCACAAGAATATAACACCACGAAGAAGAAAAACCTAGTAGTCTGGGATGCAGACTATCAGTTGATTGAAGGACACTTATACATAATGGGCATTGATAACATCTTGTGGAGATGTGTGCTAGAACATGAAAGAGAAAGAATTTTAGTAGAAACCCATGAGGGAATGGGAGGAGGACATTATGTAGGAAACGATACTGCCCAAAAGGTATTGCATGAAGGACTATGGTGGGAGACCATTCACAGAGACTCAAAAGAGCACGATAAAAAATGTGATGTATTTCAGAGGGTTGGTAAACTGAATAGAAGGGACGAGATTCCCTTGAGACCACAAGTAAATTTGTAGGTATTCGACAAATGGGAAAAATATTTTGTGGGACTAATTAACCCACCAGCAAATAGGATAGGTGTGAGGTACATCATCACTTCGATAAAAAACCTGAAAAGATGGGCGAAATAAACACCAGTAAAATATTGCAGTGCAGAGACAACAACACACTTCCTATTCGAGAAAGTGATCACTAGATTTGGTTGCCCCAGGATTTTGATGAGTGACCAAGGCACTCACTTCATTAACAGTACTATTAAGGCTATGACTGAGGAATTTGAAGTTCATCATCAAAAGAGTACACCATATCATCCCCAAGCAAATGGAACAATGGAAGTCTTTAGCAAGATCCTTGAAAATGCACTGACGAAGATCTATAACGTTAATAGGGATGATTGGGACCTAAAGATACTAGTAGTATTATGGGAATATAGGACCACATGCAAGAAGTTGACAAGACAAACACCATTCAAATTCATATATGGACAAGAAGCAGTAGTTCCACTAGAATTTTCGGTACCCAGTCTATGCGTAGCAGTGATTACGAACATGACAGAACGAGGCATAGTACATGATAGGCTGAATCAACTGATGATCATGGAGGAGGATAGAATTCTAGTAGGGTTCCACCAAGAAGCCCAGAAATCAAGGGACAAAGCTTGGCATGACAGATATATCAAGAGGAAAAATTTCAAGGAAGGAGACTTAGTGTTGATGTATGACAGTAAATCCTTTCAGTGTCCAGGAAAACTCAAAATGCACTGGTTAGGAGAATACAAAGTAAAAACTGTCACAGATGGGGGAGTTGTATAATTGAAGAAATTAGAAGGCATATAAATCAGAGGGATGATCAATGGGAGTTGAATGAAGCTGTACAAGGAAAACCGAACACCCACAACCTGAAAGTCACCGCGCAATAAGAACCGACGAAAAAAATATATATATAACAAAAAGATGCCATGCCGTACCGGACATCAAACGATAATAACAAAGGCATAGTGCACCGAAAAGAGAATAATCACTCACACTCGACAATGCTAGACCGACGAAGACAGGGCCAATGGTCACTACAAGTTGGAAACAATAGGAAAGGAGGATACAACAAAAGAATTTCCAACTGACGACGACTATCAGAATTGAATGATAGAAATGACTGATGGGATGTCGCATTAATCACACCAACTAGCGACAGAAAGGGAAATCAATGGCAAGTACGCGGGAATCGACGATTCAATTAAATCACAATCGAGGTAACGTCTCTGACAAGCTTCACACGATGCCGATACAAAGCAAGCACGCAAGAGTAGAAAGGTTATTGCGAAATCAGAAAAGGCACAAAGAGATAGAGTATATGAAGCAGAGAATTGAGGTTGCAGAGGCCACTAAGCTTGGTGAACAACATCTACCAACATGGCACCACCCAAACAGGGAGAACTGAGCCAAACTACCAAACAACCTCTAAGTATCAATGGAGCACCATCACAACCATAGGGAAGCAAACAACAACCACCTCAACCTCTAGAATTCATCATTATGGATGAAATCTTGTCACCTGATACAACACCAAGAAGCCCCACACCCATTGTGGAGGAAACCCAACAAATATCACCAGTGGACATGGACATTAATAAGCCGAAAGAGGGACATGGCCAACAATTTGAGGACACAAGCAACCAAGTGCACCTTGAAAACACTCAATAAGCCCCGAGAGTCAATGGGATGGCTCAAAACCAACAAGAAATGACCATGCCAGAAAGATCACAGACAACCACGTCAGAATAGCCATAGGAGAAAATAGTGGAAGATGTCACTGACCGACTAGATGAGGATGTCAAAGAACAAACAGTGGATGCTGGAACCTCAAGCCAACCACCATAGTGAAAGGGAAAGAAGACGATACCTAGAGTACCACGCAGACAACCCACCACAACCATTGTCTTGCCACACATTCAGGAAGGGGTACACATACCAACAAATCTGTTAGGACACGTGGAGAAATTGAGTTACTCAAACCATGATGTGACGGACATGGAAAAATTACTAGAGTTCACCAAGAAAGTCTACCTAAAAACTGTGGGTATAAGACCCTTTGGTGAACCAATTAATCAACCATTCCAATGGGCGACAGGATTGGCCAAAAATGAGATTTTAGGCCTTTTGGACCTATCACATTTTGGGAGGGGCCAGTATGAAAACAACTGCGTCAAGAAGCTAATGGCAGTTACACATCATGGATATCTGAGGCTAGAAAAACTCATCTCAATAGATATAGAGCTCATCAAATACATCAAAAGGATGCCATCACGAGGTGAGGATCTCGCACAGTTCCTGGAAGACAAAACAAAGGATAAAGCACTGGCCGAAGAAATGAAGAAGAAATATGGCACCTAAAGGGGGTCGCGCAGAATCATCATCAAGCACATTAGTGATGCCGCGATAAGAATGGACTCAAAAATTATGGCATGCAAATTGCTCAGGATATTCCGCAAGGAGGAAGTCCTGACCAGGGTTGTCACAGCTACAACATGGTGTGGAGAGGGAACCACACTCAATTGGGCCCCTTATTTGCTAAATCTATTCCTAGACAAATGCAAGGATGCACAGGGTCATACTTTCATTATTCATGGCTACTCAGCCAGATAGCCTTGATCAGATGGAAGGAGATGAAGTATTCATTTTTTTCCACTAGACCCAATCCCTGCCATGGGGTGCGATACTTATCATTGGGTTTTCTTCGGACTCCAAGAACAAAAAATCGAATGCAGCCATATTTGAAGGCTATCTCAGTGACTTACAAGACAACATCGCCAACACTTGGAGGGTGAAACTATAAGAAATCACATAGTATCAAGGCATATCCAACTTCAAAGCCACTAGACATACGATGTGGATTCAAGCGCGAAAATACCCCTACAATCAATGGCTACAACTTCGCTACTGCATAAAGAAAGTGAACACAGAAATGGCCATTAAGGATTGGGAAGATGACTAGAGGATTCCAATCCTTATTCAAGAAATACCCATAGAGATAGAGGAGGTAAGACAAAAATAGACACAGGTCGAGGAGGTAAATGTGCCCAAGAAACTAAGGACAGGTCATAACAAGGCACAACAGAAAAAAGGGGAGACATCCAAGACAGGTGCCCAGAAGGGGAATAAGAACAACACACATGTGCCACAGGTACAATAGAAACAAGAGGATACAACACATGGAACTAAATCAAGTGCTACATCAAGAGGCCAGTCACCCAAATGGGGGGTGCGTGCAAGAAGGAAAAGGCACACAAAACGTCCTCATAATACATGATCACCGAGGATGATGAGGACATGGTGGCCCAAATGATTCAGGATCACGCAGTCAAGGATTTTGATAATGTTGTGTGCCAAAGAGACATAATTGAGGAAGAGATAACACACATGCGACAACTCCTCGGGCAGCTCAAAGAAGTACAAGCAACCAACAATAGTGTAGGAATGGTCCCATCAACATCACAGTTAGGGGGTGAAGTTGGATCAAGCGAGAAGGACAAGATCCAGATGACAGCACAACTAAGCTCGACATTTCATGTCACACACATCATGTTGCACATGGAATAAATAATGGGGAAGAGACCCCTAAAGGACTTGACTCAAAATACATTTGGTATTGATGCGCATACCAACCAAGGCCTCATATAAACTACAAGTCAACGTTACACAGGAGGTATAGTCTCGTGCATGCACAAATGTAGCAGAATTGCAATAGACAAAGGACAATCAAGACGCGGTGGAATTGGTACTTAAGCAGGCTAAGCTCAAGACCAAAGATGAGAAGAACCACGTGAATCGGCTGGAACAAAAATTGGTCATAGCTTATGAGAAAATCCCAAACAACACGTAGACAACTGAACTCACAGTGACAAAGAAGATTGATCAGATTATGTAGACAATCGATCAATACAAACATGAGATCGAGCACCTCCAAGAGAAACTCACACCTACCACTCCACTAGAGGTGAAGGAGCAAAGGAAGAAGGAGACAATAATGCAGATAAAGGAGATAGAGCGACAAGTCCACACGGAGACCGACTTGTTTGAGAAATAAACACAACTCTGGACGAAGCTGGAATAGGATTAGCAGGTCCAACAATGGGACTAGGATGGAGAAAGGATAAGCACAACTATCTAGGACCTCAAGAAGAGGCATAAGACAATGTCAATCATGGAGTGTGTCAAAAGAGCGCAAGATATGAAGAGATTGCAGGCAGAACTCAAAGTTGCACTGACACAAAAAACAGAGCACCAGGCTCAAATGGAACCATTCCAGGAGTGAGCAACAGAGGTCATTGCACAAGAGGAGGAAGCCAAAATGAATATGGAACAAACCTAGGTAGAGTGTGCAAGGATGGTCAGCGACGGGATTGTAGTGTAGGTATTGGACACACCCAAGGAGAAGACTGCACAGGCCCAATCACAAGCAACAGAGCTCACGAAGAAGTTCCAAGTGATCGCAAGAGAGATCGATGAAGCACACAAGGGTTAGGTGGCTCGGGACGAGCCACATGTCAGTTATGGGGGCTTGTTGGAAGCATGCTGAATCAGAAAGAAAGGTTATTTTGGGCAGAAAGACATGAAAGGGGAAAGCGATAGCTAGAAGGAAAAGAAACATGCGCACATGAATGGAAGACCTAATGATTCTAGGGTTAGGGTTCTTTTAATACATTGTAATGGTTGATGAGCCAAAATCACATATAAATAGACACCTAGGAGATCTAGGTGGAGAGTTTGGATAAGAGGGTTCTAATTATGGAGTGTTACTCATGTAAGGAGTAACTAGTCTGTAACATGACTGTAACCCGATCCAATTTTGTAAGCTTTTGAGTTGTAGAGGATCAGAAGGGTAGATATTGAGGGTTAGATCACAGGATGAGGATCCTGGTGTGATCTATTCTGCCTCATAATATATCTCGACCCGATTGAGGATGAGTTGTAAATAGCACGTCACTGTAATTTTGGAACTACCATAACAAAGGAGATTGAGAGGCAGATCTTTGTGGACGTAGCCTAGGAGGGGGTGAACCACGGTAAAACCTGTGTCATGTGATTGGATTTTTTTATCTCTTTTACTGTCTATGAGTAGAGGTTAGAATGATGTATGAATGAATGAATGGATCCAGTTACATTACATGCATGAATTAGAATGACATTATATTCATTTAATAATTAGGTAAAATTCATAACG
Organism: Picea engelmannii; assembly: GCA_009831015.1. NCBI lineage: Eukaryota > Viridiplantae > Streptophyta > Pinopsida > Pinales > Pinaceae > Picea > Picea engelmannii. The sequence continues at coordinate 102,608 of ML830286.1, read as the reverse complement.
CATAATTCATAGATCCCCATTCAGTGTTGGACTACAAGCACTTGAGTATTTCATTCACCCATTAAGACTATCTCGGGTGAGACTGCGCAGTGCACTCTGTGCACTGTGATGCCTTCTAGTTTACTAGGAGGGCCGATAGTATTAGAGGATTTTTTGGACCCCTAGTAGAACTGAACCTGGGTCAAATCATGTAAAAGGTATATCTAATGTAACCAACCAACATACACTCATCACTTCACTTTATTATTTACCTTCTAAAATCTCTTAAACCACTTTCCTTATTTTAGGTCTAACCCACTTCTAACCACTTGTCCACTTAGTAATTTCTCCATTAAATTTATTATTTAAATAATTTATTTTGTATCCACTTTGACTTATAGTACACTCATCACTTCACTTTACTATTTAAATCATTTTTTCTTTGCATACACTTTGACTACTTTGACCTTTTGGGGCTTCTAGATGACTCATGAGGGTTATCCAACTTCACATGGCCATAACTCTCTAACTATGAGGAGTTATGTGATGTTCCACATACCACCGGAAATGGCATGACATGTACTATCCATATAGCATAGTATTACTTTAAAATATATCAAAACACATACCATTTTCCATCAAACAAACTTGGGTCCATTACCCAAACCTTTGTGCTACCATAATTCACTACCGAACTTTCTTCAAGGGTTGACATCAATGACAACCAACCCAATTAATAAACAATATCCCTCTTTGGCATTAATGACAACACTATGATGCAATACTGAATTCATATCTCTCATGCTCCCCGTGGGACCATTGATCCCCCTGGAACCATGCCTATGTGCTCTCTCTCCAAGCATTTCTATCCTGCATCTGATAAATCTCTTCCCCTTTTTCATCAATGCAAAAGGTATCTTTCCATCTGGGGCTGCTCCCCCTAACTGAACTGTCCTTGGGGATACTCCCCTTGACTGAACTCTTCCTAAACTGATATCCCAACCTGAATTGTCCTCTTTATGGTGCTTCGTCATGTAAATCTAAGACATATAAGATAAGCTTTCATTTTGGATTATAAATTAATCTGAGTCTATGGAAAATATACTCAAAGGATTCATGTGGAAGAGGTTTTGTAGATATGTCTACCACTTGTTCTTTTGTGCCCACATATTCAACTCTGATGTTCTTCTCTGCAAATTGTTCTTGTAGAAAGTGATACTTGATTGGAATGTGCTTCATTTTGGAGTGCATCGCCAGGTTGTTTGAGATACTGATGGTGCTCATATTATCACAATAGATTGGAATCATGGGATCATCATACTCAACCTGTATATATGTCAGAGTTTGTTTCATCCATAGAACCTGTGTACAAGATGTTGTTGCTGCAATATACTCTGCCTCGGTTGTAGATAAAGATACTGATGATTTTTTCTTGCTTAGCCAAGATACTAAACACTCACCCAAGTAGAACACTGCTCCACTGGTGCTCTGTCGATCATCAATGAAACCTTCCCAATATGAATCTGTGTAGGAAATAAGTTATAGATCATTTCCTTTTGGATACCATAATCCAAACTCTTATGTTCCTTTGAGATATTTGAAAATCCTCTTCACTGCTATGACATGTGATTCCTTTGGTGATGCTTGAAATCGTGCCACCTGTCCAATTTCCTGCATTACATCTGGTCTAAATGTTGTCACATATAGTAAGATACCAATCATTGACCTGTATTTCATCTATTTTGTAGACTTTGAATCATCATCTTTTCTCAGCTTGCAACCGGTTTTCCATTACAGAAAATTTCAACTCAAAATGGTCCTCCTAAGAAAAAATCAATAAATTGATAAAATAATGCCATGTAATTTTTTTTTAATATATTAATTCTATATTTTACTTTTATCAAAGCTACCCATAATTATTTCACTTTTATCAAAGATTCCCTGCCCTAAATATCTATTTTATATTAAATCAATATTTACGAGGATGAATTAAATGGCATTAAATCATTTGATGTGTTGTTGGATGTGTTAGTACACGGCTGAATACATATTTTATATTAAATCAACATTTATGAGGACGAATTAAATGGAATTAAATCAACGATGTGTTGTTGGATGTGTTAGTACAGGTTGTAGGTGCATTCGTAGATGCATAGAATAATCGAGAGATGCAGGGGAAGTTACAACGAATGACAAGGGCTCCTCTCAACCCTGCTTCATCCGCCACTATTCACAAAAATTCGCACGAATGTGCCATGGATTGGAAAACTTTCTCTTATCGGCCATAATTGGCAAAAATTGGCACAAATGGAATTGCATTGGAAACCCTTCTCTCATGTTTTCATTTTTTCCTCGAAGATATCATGCATTTTTTTTTTGAATTCAGCTGAACGTGGCATTTATTTTTCGAATTCATCCGAACGTGGATTGATGGCCTTGGTTCTCTTAAAAAATTCATGGGTTCCAATGGATATCTCCAAATATCCATCCACATTTCATGGTTTTGACTAAATCTCTCTAAATTTCTGTCCAAATCTGGTTCCTCGGCCATTGATGACAAATATTGGCGCGAATGCGATCGAAATGGAAACCCTCAAATTTCAAATTTTGGAGGTAAATGATCAATTTTTTGTGGGTTTAAATTATTTTTTACTTTTATTTAACCTTTCGTTTGAACCCCATTTCATTCCATGGTGGTCATTCTATTCAATGTTCAACTGGAAGTGAGCATTTTTTGGTTGGTTTAAACTCATAAAGCGAGCATTTTTTGGTCGGTTTCAACTCAGAGGGTTGTTATGTACAAAATTCTTTGGTCCAATTGATACCTTTCTCAAACACATGGCATGATTCTTCTGATAGGTATGTTTGTTATTGTTTTTTCATTGTTTATTTTGTTGCTTTGGAACATTATATCCAACTTGCAAATTAAAATTCATTTTTAAGTGATGGTGGGGGAAACTACTTGGGATTTGAGGATGTTTTGTATAACCAGTAAGCAAGCCAAGAAGCCATGGTGGTATGGTGTATTGTGTGTAATATTGTTTTTGTTTGCATGTACATGGTTATATTAGCCAAAAGTATCCTTAAGAAGAACACATTACTGGACACCTCAGTTTTGAATCAAAAAAATAAATTTGATGAATTAGAATGTACACCTCAGTTCTGTCAGAAAAAATGTTGATTTGACATTCCTCTTCCATGAGTAAATATTTTTGGCAGTTACAACATCATCGACATAAAAAAAAGAGAACATCGATTGTCCTTTATACAATTTTGTGTTTTTGGAAACAATGGTACAAGCAAGAGATGTGCAGGTTGCATTCACAGGGCATAATCATTTAAATTAATTATGTGGCAAGCTTAGGGGAACAAAGTTGGAAAGCAAGCTGACTTCTCCCTAGCAGAGTGCTATGAGTTAGAAAATGTTAAAGTACCATGAAAACTACTATAAAATAAAGGCTAATGTAGATGAAGTATGGGATGAAGTGTTGAACCAAGCTCAAATAGCAAGTGCTCGTTTGGAAATATCCAACCATTCCAACTAATGTCCTTAAATTTGTTGAGATTATCGATAGAAATGAGGTGTCCATTGATGCCAAAAGTATTCTTAAGAAGAAAACATTATTGTTTTTACAAGATCAGTTAAAATCATCTGATGTATAAATAAGAAGGTTTACTGATATCATTGATTAGATGTGAAAATTGAGTATGCTTTCTTCCTAGAATGAGAACACCCAGTTGATTCCCTAAGCCAATCATCTTGATAAAATGGAGTAAGAAAATAATTTTGTGGATGATATTAATTCCTTCATTTATCCACCTACAATTTACGAACTTCTGGAATTATTAGATCCCTTTACTGCTATTTTGGAGAAGCCAACTACTCTAAAAGCTACTTTGCATAATATTTCCTATAGGTCTATGACAAAGTTAGATTAGCATGGAAAAATGCTAAACCACATTTAAACGGTCATTTCTATTCTTTTTTTGATATCTTCCATGAAATTTAATCAACTGTGTTGCAACTTGATTGATATTTGGTGCTTCTAATGGCCAATTTAAATTTTAAAGGCTTCCTTTGAAATTTGCATGCATGGTGGACTACCATTGGGATTGTCAAGAGGAAAAATGACTTCTTGTGAGGGAAGGAAAATGGGATCCATTGCTAGTTAATGGTTGGATGCAATAGCATTCGAATATGAAGAGAATGTCCCAACGATAAATGACCTATCAAGTGGAGGTAAATGGGTCTATTAGTGTTTTACAAACACAAATGTTAATCCTTGTAAGCTCAAAAGAATGGAAGAACCCTAACCTAGTGAGTAAATATTTTATAGGCCTATACAAAATTACAAATAGAACACTAAAGGTAGTTACTGGTTCGAAGATCCCTTATCAAGAAAATCCAAGGAAAGGCTTCCATGGTAATCTTGGGTAACCCCTATATAGCCTTTACAACTTTAATTGATGTTTGTTGCTAGATACATTTCATTCAGATTTTAATCAACATTTTTTTGTGGAGAGAATATTTGAGACAAGTGTCATATATATTTTCTTGTTTGGTGTAATTTGTACTTCATCTCTATTTTGTAGACACCATGAGGAGAATGAAGGAAAAACAATAAGTTTTTTGAGTCAGAAAAAATGTTGATTTGACATTCCTCTTCCATGAGTAAATATTTTTGGTAGTTCCAACATCGTCGACATCAAACAAGAGAACATTAGTTGTTCATTATACAATTCTGGGTTTTTGGAAACTATAGTATAGGAAGGAGACATGAAGGATGCATTCACAGGGAATGATCATTTAAATGATTTATGTGGAAAGCTTAGGGGAACTGAATTGGAAAGAAATCTAACTTCTCCCTAGTAGAGTGCTATGAGTTAGAAAATGTTGAAGTACCATGAAAACTACTATAAAATAAATCCTAAAGTAGATGTAGTATGGGATGAATTGTTGAACCAAGCTCAAACAACAGGTGCTTGTTTGTAAGTATTGCCAACCATTCCCACTAATATACTTAAATTTGTTTGGTTTATAGATAGAACTGAGGTGTCCATTGCTGCCAAAAGTATCATCATTTGAAATGAATGACTAAGTTCACCCTTCATTGCAAGAATGTAATCTGATGAAGAACCTGTAATCATGAGGTCTTCTACGATGAAAATAGAAGAAAAATAAAACTACGTTGATTCATAGTAGCCCAACTACAAGGAAACATATATTGTAATGGATTTAGAGATAGATGAAAAGAAGGGAGTTGGCTATAGAAAAATAGCATAGCCAATCAATGTTAAGGGTCACAAATTTTTAGAGAAAAGTAAGAAGAAAACATTCCAATAGAGGTGTTATTGTAGATATAAGGAGGCTCATTCCATTACCAGGAGAATGGCCACTTAACTATCATGAATGAAGTTTTGTATTAGAAATGCATTCCACCCTTTTATTTGTTGAAAGAGTAGTATAAAATGGAACTTTGACAATGTTAACAAATTAAGGAAACACATACCTTTAAAATCTTTTCCCAAAAGAAAATTTCTATCTCTCTTTTAAGTGTCTCAACTCTCAATGGAAAGGGAAAATCCCAAAAGGATGCTTTGCATCCCTGTCTTGAGTGAAGTAGTTCTATGAATACCTTTCATATCATGTGTCTTTGAAAGGAAAAGCCAAGCATAACATAGAGAACTACAATGTTGATGCATGAAATCTAACAATAGGTACAGGTCCACTGAAATTTAACAATGTCGACGTTGATTGCTAGCCCTAGATGCAGGTCCACCGAATTCTAACTGAATCACCTTGGATAAACATATCCTCAAGTAAAATCTATATTAGGGATGAGAATGATGGCATAATAAGCATATCCCATTAACTTTGAAGGGGCATAAACATGCATTCATTGAACACTAATTTTTTTTTACAAAATAATTGATGATTTACTTATATAACAACACTTCATCCAATATTTAGAATGAATCATTTCACTTAAACAGGGTTGATGAATGTGGAAATCAACTAGCAACGTATCTTAGCTAGTAGTCAAGCTAGACAAATACATTACTTGCAAGATACATGTATCAAACTAATAAGAGAGAAAAATTACCAAATAAATACACAAAGGATCAATCTAACTTGTTTAAATTATTAAAAAAAATACCTTTGTACCATAGAAAATTCATTGGACATATGACACATCAATCGAAGTTAATAACCTATTAATTAACCATGAAGCACTCTGAAAAGTGTACAACGATATACTGTTTGTACAAAATTTCTACAATGATTCTTCTAGTAATGAGAATAGAGAAGCAATTGGCAAAATTTCTAGTATATAGACAAACTATGGTAAAGGGGTTATTATCACAATACATGATCTAGGATCAAAATTATATGGTGCTCTGTTTGCATAAGAGTTTCATTATCTAAAAGACAACAACAAAAAATGGAGGGTGTAAGCAGTTCTTTTATGGCTTTAATAATAGGGTATTTACCATCCTTGCTCTTATTTCCTCTTAGGGAACCCTTCGAATTCTTAACTTCATCAAGATTAAGGCTCTCCATCATCATATAGAACATGAAAATTAACCTACTCATTTTCCTCCAATACCTTCCCTGTAAATAGACATGGAATCTTTGGCCTCAAATGTATACTCTGGCATATTGAACCATAACAATGAAGATTTCTTCAAATTTCCATTGGTTTTCCAACAAAATTTCCCAAATCCTCTGAGTATTAAAGGAATCCAATAATGAGGCATGGATTACTATCTATTCAAAGTGTTCCTTTCAACTGGACTTTGACGCTGACAAAATTCGACGAGGAGTGTAAAGGCATGATCAGCGTCAGAATATATATGGACGAAACAATGGACATGAGGAGTGCATACTTTTCCTTCTTGACATGTTAGAGGAATGCATGGCCACAATAATTATAGCAATATTTCTTCCTCTGCATCTATGAATACCTCATCTAAATTGCATGTGTGTTTATAGAACTAATGCATTTTACAACATTTGTGTTGTAGTTGTGTAAGCAACTTGCTTGAAAATTTGGCGGTGTTATTATTTCTCTCATAACCAACTCCTTTAGAATCACAATATTTCTAGTTGTGATTCTCTCAGGAGAGGGTAGTGAATATGAGGTACTTTTTCTTCCTACAAATCCAAATGTCTATATCTCAAAATTTCTATCCAAAAAAATGTGTAAACTTTAGAGATACTACTATAGGTTATTTTAGATTCAATTCATAAGGGATAGATCCTGGAAATATTGGAAATAGAAATGATTTTGGAAGCTTTTCATTTACATGAGATGGAGATTGTGATGCTGAACAACACCCCAAAACGAATGCAGACAATGCAAGAGAACCCATATGTCAGAGTGGAGTGCTATGTACAAATTGCATTGATTGTCTGGATCATACACTTGTTGCACAATTTGCATATGGTCTAGAAGCTTTAGGCTATTAGTTGTATCCTATGGGCTTGTCAAATGGACCCAAAGTGGATCTTGATAGTGGCATTGCCTCTACACTAATGGAAATGTACCAGAGTATGAGTGGTGCTCTTGCGATTCAGTATGGTGGTTCTACTTTAGGATTATTAATTTACGTCTGAATATTCTCTAATCTACTATTGTAGGTGTACAATGTGCCTCCACATAATTTTCAGGTCTTCATAGAGAGGTCACAAAAGTCGAAAGCTACAACACAAGCTCATGAGTTTTTGAAATCAATCAAATGATATTACAACAATGC
>ML830286.1:10348-24214 GCA_009831015.1 Picea engelmannii | reverse complement strand
TGTTGCAAAGAAAATCCTTGGTATGAGAATAACAAGAGATAGGAAAAATCGCAAACTGACATTGTCTCAGGGTGAGTACACAGAGAAGTTGTTGGAGAGGTTTAGAATGCAAAATGCAAAACCAGTTAGTACACCTTTGGCCAGCCATTTCAAATTAACTAAGGAAATGTGTCCCAAGACATAGGAGGAGATATAATACATGTCCAGGGTCCCATATTCATCAGCAGTTGGTAGCTTGATGTATGCAATGGTTTGCACAAGACCAAATATTGCACATGCAGTGGGAGTTGTGAGCAGGTATATGAACAATCCAGGTAAAGAACATTGGGAGGCAGTAAAGTGGATTCTCAGGTATTTGAGAAGTACTACTACACATGCATTGTGTTTTGGAGGTTCAGACACTTTTCTACAGGGATATGTTGATTCAGATATGACAGGTGATAAAGACAGCGGGAGGAGAACCACAGGGTATCTTTTTACTATAGGTGGAACAACATTAAGTTGGATTTCGAAACTACAAAAGGTTGTTTCACTTTCAACAATAGAGGTAGAGTATGTTGCTACTACAGAGGTTAGTAAAGAGATGATTTGGTTACAAAGGTTTATGGAGGAATTAGGAAAGAAGCAGGAGAATAACAGGTTGTACTATGACAGTCAGAGTGCCATTCACCTTGCAAAGAACTCAACCTTCCATTTGAAGACTAAACATATACAGTTGAGGTACCACTTCATATGATCCACCTTGGAAGATGGACAATTGAAGATGGAACAGATACACACTAGCCAGAATCCTGCAGACATGTTAACAAAGGGAGTAACCAGGGAGAAATGGAGTTCTTGCTCAGTTTCAGTTGGTCTTCAAGAATGAAGATGAAGATGAGAAATTTTCCAGGTCCAAGAAGGTTTAGAGTCCAGCATATACAGCAGTGGTGGAGTTTTTGAGATCAGTCTCCAAGTGGGAGATTGTTGGTTGTGGAGCCTGATTATATTCTTGATTTATAGGTCTTTTACTTTCAGCCGTGTTTATACCCCATGAAGTATTTACACCCCAGAAGTATGTACACTCTTCCACGTGGGGGAGTGCAGAGGGGGGGTACCCCCTCTGCGGGGTCCGAGGGGCCTATCCCCCTGGCTGGGGGGTCTGGGGGCAAGCGGACCCCCAGCGGGGGTTCGGGGGCAGCATCCCCCGATGGGGGTTCAGGGGCGAAGCCCCCGAAGAAAAAATTGCCTTGTAAAAGTATATTTTAATTTCATTGTAAATCTGGACCGTTCATTATAAGGTCGCAAATCTAACGGTAGAGATTATGTTAGGGTTTTTTCCCTAGAAGGCAACCCTCTTTTATGAGGGAAATGTATCGCGGCTATGGATGGTGGTGAATATTGTATTTTGAGAGAGGAGACTGTGAGATAAATAAGAGGAAGTTACAATGGGTTTTGTTGTAGGTTGTATCCCTTCATTTGCTAGATAATAATAAAGGAAGGACCTAGAAATTTCTTTGGTGGACATAGCCCACACTGGGTGAACCACGTAAATATGTGTATCTCTTGTATTGTGTGTCTTCTGTGTTTTGTTTCTGCATTTGTTTTATTTTATTGCTCCACGGTCCTGTTTTTCTAACATTTCTCTCTGCGACCCCATTTTGTTGTGGGTTATGAGGCGCTATGAGTTCTCTTAGAATTCCTTTTGTGCATCAGAAGTATTTGAATTTGTTAGATATGTATTCTCCACCATTATCACTCTTTAGAGATTTCACTTTCTTCCCCGACTCTTTCTCCACCAATGCTTTAAACTCACAGAACTTTGAGAATGTTTGATCCTTCTTCTGCATGAAGAATATCCAACATTTACGAGAAAATTCATCAACAAAATAACATAATACCTATGTTTTGTTGTTGAAGCAACCAAGAATGGTCCACACACGTCTGTGTGAATTCTCTCAGGGATCACCGAAGCACAGTTCTCCTTTTCATGAAAGGTGGACTTTACATAATTCCCCAAGGTGCACCCCTTGCACTGATCTAACTGAGCAAGTGTTCCCCTTGGAAGTCTGATAGATATTTGTTGCATGATCTTCAAGGCTCCATTATGAAGATGGATCAATCGCCTATGCCATAATTCACCCTCATCGCGGCTCACCACTTTTTCTGCCTTCCCCATCATGGCACCGCAGCCATCTACCTCCAACATGTAGAGATTCTTAACTTGAATCCTTATCTTCTTGACTTGACCCATTGCTTTATGTCACAGGTAGGCTTTTCCACCGCTAAAAACAAAATCATAGCCTCTGTACTCCAACATTGCAACTGAGACCAGGTTTTTCTTCAGACCTGGAACATGCATAACATTTTTCAATTGAAATGGTTTACCTGACTCCTTCTAAAAGCTAATGGTACCAATACCAATCTCACTGTATCGTCCATCATCGCCCATCTCTATATGCATCCTGAGATATTTCTCCTCCAAGTCACTGAAAGACTCTTTATCTCCCATCATGTGGTAGGAAGTTCCACTATCCAAATACCACACTGATCTCGATGCACTTGAGGACATGCATGTGATCAAAGAGAATTCAAGTTCAAATTGTGAGACAAGAGCCTCACCAGTTGTAGCTCCAACAACCATCTTGTTCTTCCTCTTCTACAGATAGTTAGTAGTGAGATGCCCATGTTCGTGATAGTGAAAACACTTCACTTTGGAAAAATCCAGCTTCTTGACTTTAGACTCGGATTTTGAATGGAATTTCTTCCCTTTTCCTTTCCTTGCCTTGGCAGTCAAAGCACAATCCTCTTCATCATCATGCTTTGATGAACATCCATCTCTGGTGTTCCACCTGAACTCCTCTTGCACTATATCCGACCATAGTCGTTCCCAATCTGGAAATTTTTCCCTTCCATTGACAGAGTCTTGATAACTGTGTCAACTCTTGGGAAGTCCTAAGAGAGCCAAGCTCACCAAATAATCAGCAGTGACTATTATTCCCACACTTCCAAGCTCAGCCCGACATTGGACAAACTTCATGAGATATTTTGGAATGGAGTCGCCCTTCTCCATCTTGATCTTCTTGAGTTTATCTTTGAGCGCCAATTTCCCATGGTCGCTGCTATTTTGGAATAGATCTGTCAAAACCTTCCACATTGCATGTGGTGTGGATTTCCCATGGATACTTGAGACAATGTGGTCTCGTACTCCTTCCAAGAGAATCCTCCTCGCCTTTTCCACTTTCTTTTGCCATGCATCAAGATTTGTAGTGTCTGTCACATTCGGCTTATGAACATCTTTGTCAATGTATTCCTTCAAGCCATTGTCTTCGATCATATCCTTCCAAGCAATGTAGTTCGATCTACCCTTGAGTGCATACTCCAACCTCAAGCCATTTAAATCCATTTTGATCTTGAATCAACTATCGCACCAAGAAAATCCTGCAAATTCGAATGTTATCCAACCACAAAACTCAATTGTTGCAACCGTTCTTTCCCTGGGAGGTTCACACCCCACCTGAGAGCATCCTGAGGGAAGTTCTCACCCTACCAATTTACAACCTTCTAAAATCACAAGGAAGTTCGTACCCTACCAGTGTACAGCCTGTAAAAATCACAAGGAAGTTCGCATTGTAATGCACAGTGGGGTGAGGGAACTTTGCACCTCTCCTTTGAGCATCCTGCGACAATTTTAATGAATTTCTCACCTCTCCTTTGAGTAGGGTGCGAGAATTTCATCTCCTAGAAATCTCTGTAGTTTCCAATACTAAGGTTCACACCTTGCCAGAGACAGGACCTGCGAAAATACTATTATGTTCGCACCTCACTTCCATGGCCTCGTGGCTCTGATACCATGTAGAAATTTCAATACAAATTAAGTATTTCTTGCGATTCTCCTGATCTAACAATTATATGCCACTTTTAAATACATAATCACTTCTACTAATAATCTTGTGGAAATTAAACCACGATCACAAAATGAAATATCAAGAACACATAACACAGAAGTTTTACTGGGAAAGCATAAAGCTAAAAACCCCACTATCATATATTATGCATATCATGGATCATGAAACAATATCATACAAAACTCTAATCCAAGAGCTCTCATTACAATACAATTGTCTCACACTGTCATACAAAACTCGGCAAATACATGTGCCAATTTTGTCGCTAGACAACCTGTCTCCTCTACACAATCCCTGTAATTAGAATTCTCACAATGAATTCGAATTGCCTAGCTTGCACATGCTCATATCCATAGCATGTGTGATTTCATGAGTGCACTTCACTCAAATCATAACTGATAGCCAAACTATCCCTTTCACCTGTTATCTCAACTGGGTCTCCACTGGATCTGATATGCATGTAGTTAACCGTGGTGAATCTTCAGTTGCATGTGAGTTCACTGATTGTGAATTAATTAATAATTAATTCACTGAACTCTCACTAGTACAATTGGACTTAACTCACTTAACTGAGTTAAACTACTTCACAACTCTCATAACTACACTTATAATTTTTTCACAACTCCAACTCACTCAATTATAAATGAGATAATAGATTAATATTTATTGTCCAATTTATTTAAGGGAAAAGTAAATTAGACACATGTTTCTTGTTGACTTTTCAACAACCAACTCCTATAGGAATGGTTTCATGTTGTACTATTTTTGTAAAAAAATCTATTTTGGGGGGATTGCACTCTATCTTGCATGATAAGAGTTTGTTAATCCAAAACTAGTTTAAATAGTGATCATTTTTAGTGGTGAAGACAACTTTTGTTGGGATACATTATGGACATGTGATTTGATGAACCGATATGAAGAAGATACTCACCATTAGCTTTAGAACTGTGTGATGCTTACCCCATTATGTTCTTTTATTGCCTTGATCTTATGAGATATTATTATGTTTTATGCAGCTTTAGTCTTGTCATCATATGGTGTTTCATATTGTTAAGTATTTAGATGTTGTCTATAATTTGTTATTCCATTTTACATATGTGATCAATCTGCCATTTGATTATCATCATTTTATTATGGATATTAAATCATGGATTATATTAATACTTTGAATTGATTTTCCCTTCATTCTAAGTTATTGATTATCATAAGATCATAGGATTTTTACGGTTATCATTCTGCTGTCATATTCTCACTCCAACATATCAAACATTTTCTTTGAATTTATTCTGGAAATATTAGATTTTTTTTTTCACAGGTTTACCTCACATGCAGGACAGTTAGGAGCTCGAATCACATAGGAAGATAAACTCAATTTAATCGATTAGTTACAGGTTAGTTTGTTTGTTATTTAGTTAAATTATTTATTAATGAAATAAGGATATCATGAATTAGCTTTGATTTTTTATGTATTCGTATTTCAATTATATTTTCTTAGTATTCATTAGCTTTAGATTTTTAGACATTCAAAAGAAAACAGAAAAATGTATGTGATTTCTTTATCTCTTTTATAAACACTTTTAAGAACATCCATTTCGCAAGATATCAAGTAAATCTTTCAAGTTGTACATAGATTGTTTATAATCATATGCACATATTCATGTTTCTATTTGAACACTTGTAATTAGTAAACTTATACTCTTAGTATCATAGTTTTTAGATTAGTTTCATTTATTTTATTATTTTTAGGACTTTAGTTGGCCAACGGAGCCATTAAACCTATCGTGTCATTTTATTCCAAATGGCTTGGGTTAATTAGACAAAACCAGTCTGGATTTGACCTTCTAGTTGATTATGTGTCACTTACACCCATCAACTAATGGTGCTAGAAGGAGGGCTTGAATTTAATTTATGGCATGTGGAGGTCACAAGACCCCTCTAAACAACCATTATCATATTGTGACGCATAGTCGCTCTGGCACAAATGTTACACTTGAAACAACAACTACCTCAAATGATAACCTCGATATTCCTGTCGAACCAGTAACACCACTCCCTCAAGGGATTGACATCCAGGAAATTTTCTACCAGACACTTATAATAACGCAAAGTGCCTTATCCCGTATTAGACAACCTGGTAGACAACTCAATCAGCCCCTTAAATTTAAAAATCTATAAGAACAACTTCTAAGAAGGTATGCCTAGAAACATGGTAGGGACTGGAAATATTACCAATCCTATTGAAGCCCTTATCCTTGGTGTTGGAGGATTTGGTATTCCACCATCTACACCTGGTTATTCTCCACCTTCTTCAGAAGCTAAATCCTCAGACGAAGGAAGTTCTTCATCAGAACCATCTCAACCTTCCACACCACCAAATCCCATGGAAAATCAAAATAATCCTGCCATACCTTGGCTCGATCAAGATGTCATGGTTGTACCTAGACCCCAACACCCACTACCTAAACACCTAGAGAAATGGCTTCCCAAATTTGATCCAGATTCGAAGAAATCAGCTGAGGATCACATCAAGAAATTTATGCTATCCATTAGACTCCTGAGTGTTGAACACGAAGATGTAGTGTGCATATTATTTCCTTATACTTTTGAGGGAAATGCCTCCACCTGGTATTTTTCTCAATAGACCCAGACCATCGTTTCTTGGGACAAGTTCGAAACTTGTTTTCCAGAAAAAAATGGAGGTGATAAATCTCCGGAAGTCTTGGTTATGGAACTCTCCATCTTAAAAATGAACCCTAAATAAAAAGTGAAGGACTTTAACCAAAGGTTTCTAACGTTAAAGAACAAAATCCCTATAGATTCGATGCCTGCAGAAAGCTTAATTGTTTCATATTATACTAAGGCCCTGCATAATAACACAGCCATATGGGTTAAAATGTCCAAAAATAACACGTTGTTAGAGGCCTTTGAGGAGGCAAGTCAAATTCAGAGGGATATATTGAGCTTAAAATATAATCTTAGTAGTGAAGCTGAAACAACTTCATCTTCTAAGAAGAAAATAGAAATTCTCAGTAGGCCTCCTCAAACAAAAAATCAACAAGAAACTCTAGACTTGGAGAGCTTGCAGAAATCTTTCTAGAAATTGTCTAATCAAGTAGTTGACTTGAAAATATCAACCGAGGAAGCATCTACAAGTAAAGGAAGTTTCAAACCTCATTTTAGAAAACCTTTCCATCCAAATCGGCCAAAACCCATCCACAGAAGGTCTAAATCTCAAAAGTTTACAGTATGCTTTGCAAACGATACTAGAAGCACATGATAAAAAAAAAATTGTTCCTCCTGAAAACCCTGATGATGCATTTGAGGAAGAGGTACTAGAAGAGGAAGATTGATCTCCTCCCCTTTTTGGGCACTTGTCGGACAACATTTTTCAAGGAAATTTCGAAATTGTTCACCCCTACAACACTAGAAGCAAAACAAAAAACAAGCCCACACCTAAAACGAGTAAAAATGTGTTTCAAAAACAAACAAAGCAAACTGAAACTAGACAAAATCTAGCTGCCCCAGTTTTAGAGTATGATTTAATTGAAGATCTGAAAAAAATTTAGGTCGAATATTTCTATTTTTGAACTGCTGAAATTTCCTCTTATTTTGCATAAAGTGCTTCAAAGGATCACTAAAAACAGTAAAAAGAATGATGTTAGCAACAAAAAATCAACAGAAATTGATTCAAATGCAGCTAAAAATTTCCCAACTAAAAAGACATCGAAACATCAAGACAAAAGGGACCTAGCAGAAAAAACTGTAGAAAACCTAGATAAAACTGTTTCAGGGACAACAATAAAAAATCAGCGGAATTCTGATGTTTTCGCATGGAAAAATGTCCCTCCTTTTTTATTAACTTTTGAAATTTTTAATAGGAATGTACATAATTGTATGGTTGACTCTGGTGCATCATCAAATCTGATGCCTCTATCTGTATGCCAGAAAATTAATGCAGAAGTAAAACCTTCTGATCTTAAAATCATTTAGTTGGATCGAACAAATGTTAAAGTAATCGGTGAGCTTAAGAATGTGTTGATTAGATTATCATCCAATCTTAAATTTTAACAGATAATTGATATTATCATTGTGGATATTCCTGAAGTTTATGGTTTGTTTTTAAGAAGATATTGGTCAAAACAACTACAGGGTTATTTTTCCACCGACTGGTCTCATTTGTGGTTGCCTGAAAATGGATAGCCAAACAAGATTAAAGTAAATAAAGAACGTTACCTTAAGCATACCTTGATATATTTGAACGATCCAAATGAGCCTTCTGTTACCACCAAAAATTCCATTGAAATGCATGGGATGAATACCTCTTTTGGTAACTTCATGACTGAAATTTCTCCTATCACGAACCCAAAATAGAATTCTAAAGTAACAGTCTGCACTCAGGTATCAACTTCTCCAAATACGCCAAGTACTACTAATGACGCACAGATTTGGTCCTTATATTTCGATGGATATAAATCCTAAGAAGGAGAAGGTGTTGGTTGTGTGCTCATCGACCCTATAGATAATAAAAAATTTATTTCTTTTCGATTGGATTTTGAATGTACTAACAACACAGTCGAGTACGAAGCACTTCTGCAAGGACTTAGGAAATCACTAGACATCGATGTGCAAAATTTGGTAGTTTTTGGTGATTCAGAAATAGTAGTTAAGCAGGTAAGAAATGAAATACATTGTTTGTCTTCGCATATGAAGAGTTACCAAACCAATGTATGGAGTTTAATGCATAAATGTTTAGCATTTAATATAAATTCTATTCCTAGGATGAGTAATTCAAAATCTGATCTACTAGCCAATTTTGCTTCTAAATTGTTACCCACTCAAAGTCTTTCTCCTAATGCGTTTTCGATCGAATTTTTATTCAAGCCATCGATTTCAGATAACATCACAAATTGGAGAGTATTCTATGATGACCAACATATCATCAACTTTCTATATATGGAAGGCACCTTCCAGGATGCAATTATTGATGAAGGCACTCATGACGAGAATCTTCGAGACTTCATGGTAATATATGATCCTCGATCTCCAAAATCAACATCTGAGCTGGTAAAATCTATCCCCAGATCTGTTGTGAGATTAGAGAAATTTTATGACTTGCATGACAAGTTTAGAGGGGCAGTCAATTGCAAAACTGACAGTTCCTCTTTGATCTATGAAACTGTTAATTTAGGAACAAGAGATAATCTTGAAAATATTAATCTGGGAAAGGGATGTTTTGAGCAAGAAAAATTCACTTTCATAAAATTATTTAAAGAATTTAAAGATGTATCTGCTTGGACGTATGATGACCTGAAAAATTTTGATCCAAACATCATACAACATGTAATCCCTATGAAACCCCAGACTCAACCTTTTCAACATAAATTGAGRAAAATGCATCCTAAATTGGAACCTACAATAAAAAATGAACTAAATAAATTACTAACTRCAAAAATAATTTTTGCAGTTAGGCATACTCAATGGGTGTCTAACTTAGTCCCTGTAASGAAAAAAAGTGGTGAAATTCAACTTTGTGTCAATTTTCGAAACCTAAAYCGAGCRTCTGATAAAGACAACTACCTTGTTCCTCCAATGGAACAMATTMTACAACAGGTGTCTGGTTCCGAAAGACTATCTTTGCTAGATGGTTTTTCAAGATACAACTAGGTCCTTATGTCTCCTTCAGACAAGCTTAAAACCACCTTTYGYACCCCATGGGGAACTTATGCCTACAAGAAAATGCCTTTTCGAATGATAAATGTCAGTGHCATTTTCYAGAGAGMAATGGATATTAMTTTTCATGGCCTCATTAACCAATCAGTTGTGATTTATCTTGATGATGTCACTGTCTTTTCTAAAAACAAGAAAGATCACTWGTCTCACCTTAGGGTTKTCTTGGAACGATGTCGCAAGTTYGACATATCACTCAATCCTAAGAAATCGGTCTTTGTAGTAGAGCAAGGAAAATTGCTTGGGTTCATAGTATCTAAGGATGGAATGATTATTGACCCAGAAAGAACCCAAGCCATTGCTAAACTTCCCCCTCCTTCTTCCAAAAAGGACATGCAATCCTTTTTGGGTAAGATTAATTTCGTCAGAAGATTTGTCCTGAGTTTCTCAGAAATGGTTAAACCACTACAAAATCTAATTAAAAAATATATTTTGTACCGATGGGGAACTCAAGAAAGTCAGGCTTTTGATTCAATTAGAAAAGAAATAATAGAAGCCCCTTCCCTGATGAGTCCCGATTTTTCCCAGGATTTCACTCTTTACACTTTTGCATCTGATAGATCCTATGTTGTTGTGCTTACACAGAAAAACATTGAAAGCAATGAGGTACCCATTTCCTTCATGAGCTCTTCTTTTAAAGGAGAATAACTTAATTACCTCGCGGTAGATCAACAAGAATATGCTTTTTTTAAAGAAGTGAAACACTTTCGGTCTTACCTGTTGAAATCCAAAACCAAATTTGTTGTTCCTTACCCCGTTGTAAGAAACCCGTTAGTACAAAAAGAGTTGGGTGATAAAAGGGAAAATTGGATAAAATCACTACAGGAATATGACCTTGAAATAAATCCTGCCCAAATTGTTAGAGGTCAAGGCCTGTGTAAACTAGTGGTTGATTCAGTTGAAGAATTAGAAATTCAAATAAACACATCAATTGTAAATCAGCATAACGAAAAACAGATCAGTTGTGCACAAGCTACACCCAATTCTTGGTATGAGAACATTAGATTTTATTTAACGCATGGATCTTCTCCCTGCAATCTTGATCCCAAAAACAGAAGAGCACTTAGGCTTACATCTGCATCTTTACAGTTAATCAATGATATATTATTTCAAAAGAACTTTGATGGTGTTTTTCTGCGTTGTTTAGAAAAGGAGGATTTTGAAAGAGTGTTGGTTGAACTTCATTTCGATGATGTCAGTAGTCATTTTGGTGGAGATACCATTGCCCACAAAGTGCTAAGGGATGGATATTATTGTCCTACCTTGTTTAAATATTCCCATACGTTGTCCCGCAAGTGTCTAATCTGTCAAAAGGCTGCAGGGTGAGTGAAAAACACAGCTTTTCCTTTGCAACCTGTTATTGTAGATGCACCTTTTCAGCAATGGGGACTAGACATTATAGGACCAGTCAATCCCCCTTCTTCGCAAAAAAACAAGTACATCCTCACAAAAAAGAACTATTTTATAAGATGGTCTGAAGATTTACCTTTAAAAGTGGTCAACACCAATCAGATAGTGTCTTTTTTGAACTCCCACATCATCACACGATTCAAAATTTCTGAATGTCTGGTTTTTTATAACGCCTCTTATTTTTCATCCCTTGATATGAATTTTTTCGCTCTAGAAAAAGGGATTAAACTGAAGTATTTTGCAAGCTACTACCCTCAAGTGAATGGTCTAGCAGAATCGACAAATAAGAATTTAATCAAGATTATTAAAAGGACAGTTTCAGAAAACCACAAGAATTGGCACAATGCATTGTATAATGCACTTTGGGATAATAGGGTAACTCCAAAATCTTTTGTTGGTAATTTCCCTTTCTTCCTCGTCTACGGAAGAGAATCCATCCTCCACCTGCATGTCTTACTTCCTTCTCTGCAATTATCGCAGAAATTTAAGGAAGAAGAGTGTCCTCCTCTAGAAAACCGGATAAATGCTTTATTAAAACAAGAAGAGGTGAGAACACAAGAAAAACAGAAATTGGATCAGCACCAGCAAATTGTAAAGAGATGGCTTGATGCAAAATCATATTTTGATATAAATTTTGATGTTGTGGATTTGTTTCTCAAGTGGGAATAAACACACAATGGTATGGGGGAACATACCAAGTTTCAAAATCTGTGGTTGGGACCATTTGTAACTTCTGAAAAATTGGCTCCTAGCTCTTTTCGTCTGCATAATTTGGAGGGACATATGGACACCTTCCCAATGAATGGCTAGGCCCTTAAGAGGTATTTCACTTGATGATTTCTAATCCACTCTCTTGAAAATATTTTTAATTTTCTTTTCTGTTTTTTATTTTGGTTCTTTTCGTTTTGCTTAATTTTGATTTTTTTTCTAAAAGTGATTATGTTTGAATCACCATTCATTTGTTGAAGGGAATCAAAATTCTTATTCATTAGCAGCAGTTGATAACTTTTCAAGAACCTGAATAGTAAATGCTAAACTCAGATCAGCAGAAGTAAGTTTATGCTCAATCAGTGTTTTTGGTTTCTCATTAAAATTACAGGAAGACACGATTATCCTTAACAAACTTCTAACGTCATCCATGTTTTAATGAAGACAAATCAACTGTGCTTTCCCATCCTTGAGATCATTTCTTAATAGAAATCTAATTGTCCAAATTATGATGAAGCTCATCAGAATAGAAAAATGATTCTTAAATGATCAATTTTTTTTCATTACCAGACTATGAGATCTTCAGTATCACCCCACTCTCTTGAATATCATGAAGTTTCTGCAAATTTATAAACAAATTTTAGAGAATTGGAAGCATTGTAATATGTGGGAAGTGTTTGAAAACCCACTGGGACACTTAATAGGTCTGTTGGCAACGGGTAAATGCATGCATGATAGAAAGACAACTTCGTCGGGGTACTAAACAGGCCTGCTGGCAGCGAAGCAATGTCGGGTTTAAGAAGATTCTTAGGTATTTCTTTTAATTTGATCAAGTCTGAAGATATTTTTTTATCATGAATGGACGAATCTTGGACATGATAGTGATACTAGAGTGGGTTAAATAACATCCCTTCCGAGGCTATGGACGCCTGCTGGCAACAGTGGCCGTATCAACAGTATCGAAGTCATCTGTATAAACATCGCTACACCTATAATCTAAATAAGATACTAGATTACATCCAATGCTAAAACTTCGTTATTTTATGAGTTATGACTGGAATACTTGATCTGTCGTTAACTATTTCTAAAAATTTATTTTGTCTGTACCCCTGACATAAATTTTCTGGTGATGCAGAGATAACTTCTTCACCCAGTGTGTTGCCATTGTTGGTAGCCACCAATTTTGTCGAATTTTATCACAGTAAAAATTATCACAAAGAGATAAAATAGTTATGTAGCTACCTACTCCTTACATTTATAAACGTTTCTGTCTTTTGGCTTCGAGGCGATTTATTGGGCTAACTTATTTTAGGAGTTTTTCATTTAGATTTTGTTTGTTTTGTTTAAATTTCATGACTACAAGAATGAAATTTAAACAACAACTTGGCTTGGGTAATCATTATGTAGTCTGTGTTCTTTCTTCTATTCTTTTACCAAAGACATTACATTTTAAGGGAAAATATATGTTGCTAAGTTTAAGTTTTATAATCTCATTGATAAATCCACTGCCACATTTTTATGTATTATGGAGAATATGACTTGATTAGTTCTATGGTTAATTGTATGGTTTGATTATTTGATATCCATAATCGCATTGCAACCTTGGGCTACAAATTTATATATGCTCTTTTCTCTATCAGGCATATCGTTGTCATGTCACTTGGTACAGGTCTGATGAACCCACGAATACAGATCATCTTGTTGTCATGTACATTTAATGACCCTCATTCATTATTTAAATTGGAATTTGATAGTGGTTAGGGTTTTTATCTTCATTATGTGTAATGGTCCATAGGCCTACGTGTCCTCTGGTTTTCTGTCTCTCCAAACTTAAGTTATCAAACATGGCAGTCTCCCAATTTCGTAGGTATCAGACCGTTTTGGTTTTCATAGACCTCTCCTTGCGACTTGTTTATTGGAATTCAAAGCCTCCATCCCATGGTATCTACTGTGTCTATTTGAAAGTAACTATGGCCCCTATGGTTCAAATCGAACCTAATGGTTGTCAGGCCCTTCTAGCCCATGACGATGCCATAAATGATTTGCAAGCTCACGGTTGGGATATCTTCATCCAGAAATTTGAAGGTTATAACCTGGTGGTCGCACAGGACTTTGCTCAAATGTTTGATGGTTT